>VZSZ01006379.1:252311-266380 GCA_013398815.1 Ibidorhyncha struthersii
TCAAACCAGGACACGGTGTCAAAAGCTTTGCTAAAATCCAGGTAGATGACATCCACAGCTTCCCCCTCATCCACCAAGCAGGTCACCTTATCGTAGAAGGAGATCATGTTTGTCAGGCACGACCTGCCTTTCACAAACCCATGCGGACTGGCCTGATCCCCCTGTTCTCCGGCATGTGCCGTGTGATGGCACTGAGGATGATCTGTTCCATGACCTTCCCAGGCACTGAGCTCAGACTGACCGGCCTACAGTTCCCCGGGTCCTCCTTCTGGCCCTTCTTGTGGATGGGGGTCCCATTTGCCAACCTCCAGTCAGCTGGGACCTCCCCGGTCAGCCAGGACTGCTCATAAATGATGTGAAGTGGCCTGGTGAGCGCTCCCTCAGGACCCTCGGGTGGATCCCATCCAGCCCCACGGATTTGTGTGCCTTTGTAGCCATGCCCCAGGTGGCACTGCTGTTTGGAAATTATACCTCTGTCAGCGCACAACTGTACAGGTATCTTTGTTAAACCTCAGGCGATTCCTGCGGGCCTCGTCTTCCACCGTGCATGACAAATGATGGATTACTGCTACACAAATACAGACGATAATCACAACAGTGAGCCTGGCAGTTTTGTTTGCACCTGCGATTTGAACTCGAGAAGAAAAAAACGGGGGAACGACTCTTCTCTTCTTATTCTGAATCCTTTTGCCATACATATTGATAGCTTTTATTTGCCATGCTATTAAACAAAGTTACCCAAACACATTCCTTGGAAAAATTAAATTCTACCTGTGACACAAACCACCTCAATGAGGTTGAACAGATGTATCAAACGGTTTGGTTTAGCCTCAAGACTAAACACTCTCTCCTAGTAGTAGCCACTCCAACACAAGGGCTAAAGAAACTTCACCAACCATTCTAAACCAAACTTCTACAATTCTTTGTCTATTTTGTGAGAAACATTGCATTTCCTACCATTTTGAATGAAACCGTCTTAAATTTTGTAGGTGAAGAATGTGTGATAGAGCAGAGTTCAGCCAAGTACTGCCAGACTCAAAGGTGCAGATGAAAGCAGCAGATGAGTAGGAAGAAAGAGACTGGAGATACAAGTTAGTTTGACAAAAAAGCATCACCGTAAATTCATGATTTTTGCTTGGAAGGTTCACAGTTTCAGGCTAGGTGGGCCCACAAAATCAGTCAGAATTATCTCCTGTTAAAGAGGCCTTTTATTTCCTTCAGCTACTGATTCCTGAGACCAGTAACTTGTGTTTAACCACAGCAGCTCTCCCAGAGAGGCATCCACTCCCAAATTCAAGCTATTAAGAGCTAAAGAGTCCATCACTTGCTGTGACAGTCTGAAAGGCTCGTCACTGTCTTTCCAGTTCGAATTACTCTGGCTTCAGGCTTCAGTCACTAGTTATTACTATGCCTTTGTACGTTAAGTTTTGTCTTTACTGTTCCCTTACTTGATTAGATGCTACACTAAAGTCCTATCTCTTTCTTCTGGTAAACTAAACAAGCTTAGCAGAGTCTCCTTCTATGAAATTTTGATTCTAACATAATTTTTTCTTTTTTCTCTGTTCTCTTCATTTTTTTAAATCCCAACTGACAGCATTATGCAAGCCAAACTCTATAGGACAAACACCGCAGCTTCTCAGAAGTCCCCCATTTTTCCCCAATTTCCTTGTTTCAGTTCTGAAAACCTGCCCTGCTTTTTTAATTCATTTTTTTAGACTGTAGACCTAGCTTGCCAAATAACTAAATAATACCAAATAAATGCTTTACTATGATTCCACATACCTTGTGTTTGAAACAAATGTTACTAGTAACGATTTATTATCACTCCTAAACAGCATTTACGGAAGACTACCGCTCCTAAAAACTATTACTTACAACTTTTAAAAAAAGACATTAAGTGCCTTATGATGTAGTTATTTTACTGATACTAAAGAGTCTTGAGGTTTGAATGAGATTTACACTAAAGTACTCCCTTTACAAAATCTTAAATCTATTATACTGAAGCAGTAACTGTATTCCAGAAAACTCATTATCTGAACAACTTTATATTGTGATTTAATTATTTATTGATAGAATTTTCCATTAGATCCCCTTATTTTACCTAAGTAGTGACAGTTAGCTAAAGAATCTATTACTGTCTGGATTGAACCACTCTCTTCTACCAAGTACTGACACACCATCAGCACTTTTCTCATCTTCTCGGATTTCCTTATCATTCCAAATATTATTTCAAATGCACAACAAAGGCCTTCCCTAAAACTTCTTTTATCATTCCGAGAGTCAACTTTGATAAATAATCACTCTCAGAAAAGACAGTATAGCAGAGAAATACTATTTTTATATGCCTGGTAAAATGTGCCTTAACTGGCCCGGTGTTTCACTACCATGGTAATTAGGTATAGGCTTCAAACTAAATGGAAAGTAACTACCAAAATAAGTCTTTATCTAAAAATTACTCAACTTCAAAATATTTCTCAATCTTGCAAGAATCAGATGAAGCAAATTTCTCCATTCCAGTGGATATGCTTTTTGTGTTACTGTCTCTGAAAGGTAACAAAACATAACGAATATTATTTCATAGAATCATAGAATAGCTTGGGTTGTAAGGGACCTTTGAATCATCTAGTCCAACCTCCCTTACTTCAAGCTACTATAGTTTGGAAAGAGAAAAATCCACAATTAAGAATAAAGTAGGAAATATTTTCTAGACTATATACCTAACGCTGCTTAAAAGTTTAAACCTGAAGAAACAAATTAGTGGAGATGATCCTGGCAACATCTTGGGCTGCTTTAGGAAAAGCATTGCCTGCAGGTTGAGGGGTGTGATCCTTCTCCTCTACTCTGCGCAGCTGAGACGCATCTGGAGTGCTGTGTCCAGTTCCAGATTCCCCAGTAGGGCAGAGACATGGACATACTGGACCGAGACCAGCGAAGAGCCACCAAGACGTTTAAGGGCTTGGAGCACCTGACATCTGAGGAGAGGCTGAGAGAGCTGGGACTATTCAGCCTGCAGAGGAGAAGACTCAGGGTGGGGTGGTGGGGAGTCTTATCAATGCCTGTGAAATGCCTGATGAGGAAAGATCACCAAGCAGGAGTCTTCCCATTGGTGCCCAGTGAGAAGCCAAGAGGCAATGGGCACAAATTGGACATTTGAACATAAGGAAAAACTTCCTTACTTGAAGGGTGGTCAAAGACTGGAACAGGCACCCAAAGAGGTTACAGCCTTTGTCCTTGCAGATACTCAAAACTTGCTGAACACGGCCAAGAGTAATCTGCTCTAGGTGACCCTGCTCTGGGCACTGGGGTTGGACTAGACAATTTCCAGTGGTCCCTGCCAAGCTCAACCACTGTGTCATTCTGTGAAGAAAAGAAAAATTAAAAGTGCACAACAAATGAATATGCAAAGTGTGTGTATATGTATATATATACGCATTAGTTACCTCCCACAATAGCAACGAACAGCTTATAACAAGGGATGTGCGAATCATTATGAGCAGCATGTGGTTGGGCAAGAACTAGGAGCTCGTGGTCTCAGGGGTTTCAGGTTTGTGCTCTTGGGAATTTCTTTCACATTCTGATTTCTTCTGTTTGTGTGAAACAGCCAAAATTTATCATCATGAAACTGTCAAAACCATCAGGGCCAGAGCCATGACAAATTTGTGAAAGCTGACAACGCTGGATATTACTCATTCTATTGGCAACCATTCTTCTAAATGCATTAAAATGCCTTCAAGCTGGTTAAAGTCACCCTGCAGATGAATGAAACCTTAAAAAGTGTCTATACTGTGTTTCCATAGATGATAGCATATGCTTAAAATGTGTGCCTTCTGTACCCAAAGACACTAATAAAACACTGTCAAGTCTACAGGTATCGGGAAATACCAAGATTAAGGTTGCTTGCACAAACTTAGTTCGGCATCCATGCACTAAACTCCAGTCTTATACACACACACAAAAAAAGTGGAGAACATAAAAACAAAGAGGAAAGAAGTCACCTCATTCTTTCCTAGTTCTCCAAGTTGATGTCATCAGTATCTAAGTTTCTGTCCAGTGTGGTCTTGCCTAAACTCTTTAAAAAAAACACAAAAGTCGTGACGAATATTCTACAACCTCCCTAAAGATAAGTTTATGTTGTTAGCTAAGTTCACACTTGAACATCATCTTGGGCCCCACTGGACACCCAAACGGTCAGGCCTCCTGCCTTTTGCTCTGTTTCCCCCAGCTGTGGCTGACAGACCTGAGGAATGGAAGGCAAGGGAAAACCTCCCTCACCAAAGCTGATGTTCTCCTCTCCATGCAAGGTGGATGGTAGTGCACACCCTCCAGCTACTACACAGAAACCACATCCCCCAGCATTACTGAGACTCAACTACCCTGTCTGACATGGTATGAGTATTTTGGCTTTAAACAGAAATCTATTCCAATGTCAAACTACTCTTTCAAGAGAGTATTTTTCCTAACTTTTGCCACTGGCCTTTACTTCCTGACACTTAGGAAGTTTATGCCCTTTCTCTTTGTAGCATCCCTTCCCACACCCAGAGAACGTCTTCACGTCTGTCTTAGTCTCCTCTAGCAAACTCTCTACTGAGCAAACTACTCTTTCCACCTTTCTGCATTGCATTTTTTTTCTAGACTTCGGAAGATTCTCATTGCTTTCCCCTGGAAGACTCTCCCATGGGCTCAAACCTAAATGTGATGCCCAAAACTGATGAAGATCAAGCAACGTGGAGTAGAGTGAAATTATCATGTGACATGTTCAAATACGTCCCTTCTAACTATACATCCCAGAAGAGTGATTACCCTTATTGCAACAGCACAGTGCTACTGACGCATGTTTCAGGCTATGATTCACCTAAAAATCTGGGATTCCTTTTTCTAGAATTATTGCTATTTTGTATTTATGTAGGGAACTATCTAATCTAAGTACAGTACTTTGCTTTTGCCCTTTTAAACGGCATTATTTCTTTTACGTTGTTTCTCTAATTTTTCAAAGCCATTTGAAACTCTAAATTTATTCTTCACAGAACCTGAATCCTCTCCCAGCCTGGTAGTCTCCATAAAATTAATAAATGTACTCTCTACACCATCATCACCCAAGTCATTAACAAAAAAGGGCTATAATCATATTTGTTTTTTTCCACTGCACTTCTGCCTTTGTCAATGCATAGAATGAAGGTGCTCACTGGGTAAGAAGCTATTCAGTTTTGTCTGACCTTCCTCTCTTAAGCTTGAAGTATGACCCTAGTGCTTCTCCCATCCTCAATTCCTCCCCCATATTTAAGTGCCTCTCAATCATCCTCTCCTATTTCTTTCACAAGCTCCCAGTCCCACTTGGCCTCATTCCACCCCAACAGCTTCTAGTGCCATTCCACTCCCTCCCCAAGCCGTCCTCATTCGTCCTCTCATTTCAAGTGCTTTCACAGAGACACTGCTAACTCAACTCCTTGTTCCAACCTTCCCCTTGTCCACTCTACTCCAGTCCCCTGGTTTCATTCATCCTGTCATTGAGCGTTTTCCTCAGTCCAAACTCCCCGTTGTCCACTTCCACTGGTCACTCTCACCACAATCCACTGGTAGAACAAGCACGCTCGTTGTTCTGTGGTGCTGGTGCACACATCCAAACAGTAAGAAGGGCGCAGCATGTCTTTTACAGTTAAGATCACTGGAGATTTTTACATACTAAAACTGAAGTTGATACCTGACACAACAGTAGACCTTGCCAAGTATTACATTTCTCATCCAGAACACAATGCTGCCCCACCACTGCATCATGTATACTGGAAGAGACTTTTGGAGGTCAACTTGTCCAACCTCCTGAAAAAGCAGGTCTTACCAGAAGAGGCTGCTTTCAGGCACTTGTCCAGTCAAGTTCTGAACGTGTGGAACAATGGTGATTCCACAACTACTCTGGGCCCCAATCCCATGCCTGACCACCCTCACAGTAAATTTTTGGGGGGGTCTATCTACCAACGTTTCCTACAACATAAAATGTTAAAATCTACTTTATCTGCTATCCTATACTGCTATAGAACAGCAGACAAATGCAATTTAGAACAAGCAAACAAATTAAAAATAATGTGTTATCTACACCACGCTCCTTTTCTGGAAAGCTAGATAGTTTAGTACTACTACATGTATAAAGCTTTCTTATATTCCTGTTAGTCGTACTCTAAAGATTGCAATTCTCAGGAATTTTCTAAACAATGTTCTTTTAAATGTTTCCTCTGAACATCACTGGGTAGGCAAAATCTGAGCTTCTCAAAGGAATACACTACTAGCTTTGAAAAATTCAATTTCTGTCTGATACAAACCAGGTATTAGTTTTCTCTCTCATCCCAAGAAAATGCAGCTATAGGTTGGTATCACTAAGGAAATGGATTTCCCATCTCAGCATATTTCCATTCCTCCTCTCCTCCCTCGACCAACTACCTCGCACAGGCAAGGATTCAAACTTCTGGTTATTTTGGTGTGGTCGTCCCACAATTGCTCCTCAGGGATTTATCCTGTCTTTTATGACTACTTAAATATTCACCAGAAAGAAAGACAAGGAGAACAGAACTAACGGAACAAAGAATGAAAAGTAAAAGATTTTAAAAAATCTTTAATTGCCCACAGAATGATGTTGGGAAGATAATGAACAAGAACTTAAAGCACTCCTGCAGGAACATACGTTCAACCTAACTGATATTAGTGAAGTTGGTGGGATGATTCACATGAACATAATGCTAGAAATCAAAAGATAACCTATTTAGAAAGAACAACAACAGAGAACAAATGGCACTGTGTGCCAAAAATGTCATTGTCTGTTTCTGAGTCACTGACAACAGACAATCATGTCTTAAGAAATAAAGTACAAGTCAGGATACTAGCTGGGGTTTGCTACAGATAGGAAATCTCTCATAGCATGGTGGTTAAGCATCTATTGCCATCTTGTTGGCAATAAAAGTTTCATTATCACAGTGGACATAACACCAAGTGAGATAACCTGGAGCTTTCGTGCTGCCATTATCAGAACATGCTTGAAATCTCTAAAAATTGAGGACAATTTCTTATGCTGAGAATTGTTAAATCCAACCCAAGGGAAAGCTGTGTTCGACTTCATCCGGACAGATAACAAGTACCCCACTGTGTCACAGAGAACAAATACAGAACAAAGACCATTCCTGCCCCCAGGTCTTAGAATCAAAGGACATATTCCCAAACACATCTTTGCAGTAAGACTTAAGCGGTCCCATCCCCTACCCACACTACCCGCTCAGCTGTGCTGACAGAACTGTTTGTAGCAATACACAGCAAACCGGTTCAGGGAATCAGATGTGAGTTAAACCAGAACAGGGACCCAATCAGAGTTAAAACTACNTTAAGAATATACTTTTAACTTACCAATTTTGGTACAACTAAGGTGACAGAACGAGGCAGGAACATACAGCTGCCGCCTGAAAATTTTTTAGCCTGATTTGCCAACATGGGCAGGAAAGAAATACAAACAAAGCAAAAGAAGGACTCAATACATGATCGTTGTGATAGGCAATACTTTATTCTTCCAAATTTCAAACTCTGCTATTCCAAATCTCAAACATTTAAAATAAAGTATCAAGAAACCTCCACTAATTTTTGACTTACTGACTAGCACGTATCAAACACGAGTTTGCATTTATAATAGCTTTGCTGCTTTTGATGGCTCTGCTTGCTCTGAAATACTTCTTGGCTTGGAGGTGGGCAGCTATGTTAAGACAGTCTTGCAGCTTGGGAGTTATCAGCATACAGATACACAATTCCCAGGCGTTCACCATGTATTTCACAAGATTTAATCGTATGCTTCAGTGGGGAGATACTCTTTCAGTACATGGACTATTATTCTTCAAGAGAGATACAGATTGCGTGCATGAGCCCACCTATTTATCCCTCATTTCACTGTATTTCCACAATGCCTTTATATAATGGCTCTTTCACTACCAAGCCTTCCTGCTAACATATTCCTCCTTTGAAAATACTTCCAGGTTTGTTTTTGACTATGGTGCCAGTTTTTATTTAAATCTAGTCCACTTACACAATATCTTATTTCTTGAGATGCGTTTATAACACGTTCATTCTGCAAGAGGAATTACATGCTCATTTGTTAGAAAAAAAAGCTAGATGTTTCCAAGGTTGCTTGGCTATACTCTAGTGCTTAGGACAAGAAGGAAGAAAGCAAAGACTGAATATGGTTTAGCACCTTCTTCAGTTAAACAAGGAGACTGAGATTTGCGTGTGTTCTACACTAATGGTGCTATGCATAAATATGACATTCACTTAAATGTGCATTTTGAGGCTTTGTGAAGCCTGGCCTGCAGAACTTTAAAAGAAACCATAACCACTACGCTATCTGTTGGGCTTGGTCTTTGACACAACATTCAAGACAACCTGGAGTGTACCTGGCACACTGACTACATGAGGAACCAGCATCACCTTGTCTGTCCTCTCAGACAAGCAGTTATTAGCCTAAAAACCAAGACAGTTCTCCTTTGAGCAGAGAGGTACACAATGGCTGCAAAGTACCACCGAGCTACTAATTCCCAGCATGCTGCAGAAATAAAACAAGAATGAGGTCCACTATGCCTGTTCCTAAGCCAAAATATACTTCAGTTACGGGATGACAAAAAAGAGGAGAACCCATTTTTCCCATGTCCCACCAGGAGCTTTCGTCATGTACGCTGCATAAAGCTGACATGGTGAAGAAAGCTCAGTAGGCCAGCAGGGTATGTACATTGCAGCTGAAGTGTCCCGAGAATTCAAAACAAATATCTTAAAAGATTTAATTGCAAATGGAAAATGGCAACTTTATGAAGGTTATAATTCAGACAAATCCAGACTAGATGTCTTGGGAAATAGTTCACAATTTCCAAAGCTATCTTCCTATTAAATTTCATATTTCTTATCTACATCTCAGAGGTGCCTAGGGGTACTTAAGAGTAATCAAGAATATTTTCAATACAGTCAAAAACATTTTTCAGCACATCCCTCAAAAAAGTAAATATTGAGCTTAAACTTTGACTTGAAATTGGCAGTAAACAGGAAAACTTCCTTATTAACAAGTGATAATAAACAACAAAAAAATGTAGAAACTTGAACCGTGTAATATAAAGGACCTAACTTCAAATGCGCAAGCATCAAGAAACGTAAACGCTAACATTCAGTATCACAGAATGGTATGGACCTGCTTCCAGACAACACCAGAACTGACTAATGTGCAGTCCAATTGACAGCGTGTACAGCTAATTCTTATTTTAATCATCATCTCTCTTTCTAGACACACGATAAAGAACATTTTCTTCCATTTGCCTGCCTGAGAAAAAAAAACCTACTTGCTGACAGAAGAGTTTCCTAAATTTACCACCATACTAAATATATCGATGTAGCTACTACTACAGTTCCTAAGACAATACTTGTTTCAGGTACGTATTAAAAACCAATACTTCCAAGACCCAAATGTCTATGTAGCGGGCTTAGCCCAGACTAGTCCCCTTCAATTTCTGCTGGGCAACAGGAAGCTGGAAGAATACAGAAACTACAGTAACTGTAAAGCAGAAACACCTAAAATCAGCCTGATAAGACTCCACACGGTTCATCTTTCTTCTTCGGATACCTGTTCAGCAGAATACAAACTGCAGTACCAGAGAGGTTCCATCAAGCTGGAAGTCAGTACTCTCCAGGAGAATGTAACAGGAATTAAAGCAGTGACATGAAGCCTGCACTAGCGCACAGAGCACGACACCATCCCTACCAGCAGTATCATTAACTCACAGGAGCAGACTGCTCCGGAAAATGGTAAAGGGCTTTTCATCACAGTCAGTTCAAGTACAAGGTGACTCAAGCTGCAGATCCACAATAACCCCATGCAGCAGTACAGGTTAGGGGCTGACCTCCTGGAGAGCAGCTCTGTGGAAAGGGACCTGGGAGTCCTGGTGGACAACAGGGTGACCATGAGCCAGCAATGTGCCCTGGCGGCCAAGAGGGCCAATGGCATCCTGGGGGGCATCAAAAGGAGTGTGGCCAGCAGGTCGAGGGAGGTCATCCTCCCCCTCTACTCTGCCCTGGTGAGGCCACATCTGGAATACTGCGTCCAGTTCTGGGCTCCCCAGTTCAAGAAGGACAGGGAACTGCCGGAGAGGGTCCAGCAAAGGGCTACAAAGATGATGAGGGGTCTGGAGCATCTTTCTTATGAGGAAAGGCTGAGGCACTTGGGGCTTCTTAGTCTGGAGAAAAGACAGCTGAGGGGGGATCTTATCAATATTGATAAAGACGTAAAGGGAGGATGCCAGGGGGATGGGAACAGTCTTTTTTCAGTGGTGCCCAGTGATGGGACAAGAGGTAACGGGCACAAACTTGAACATAGGAGGTTCCATCTAAACATGAGGAGGAACTTCTTTCCTTTGAGGGTGGCAGAGCACTGGCACAAGCTGCCCTGAGAGGTTGTGGAGTCTCCCACTCTGGAGACATTCAAAACCNGCAGGGGGGTTGGACTGGATATCTCCAGAGGTCCCTTCCAACCCTGATCATTCTGTGATTCTGTGAATCTGCTGAAGCTGTATGATACAACACTTTCAGCCCTTCTCCTCCTTCCAGCCTCTCCACTCCCAACCACAGTCCCATGTCTTTTCTGACAATGGCACTCGTGCTAGTGAATGAGCTGCTGCAACAAGAAAGGAGCATTTTACATCTCTAGTTCTGCATCAGCTGGATCAGCTTCCTTACCTGGCTCATATGGCACTGGCTGATGTCTCACTCAGCCAGGAGTGATGGCGTGGGAATGAGCGAGGAGTGCTGCCCCTTCCAGCAGTGGGGACGTGAGCAGGCTGTGAAACTGCACCCCGGGCGCTCCCTGTAGCTGGAAGGAAACGACTTCTGGGTCCTAGCCTGGACGCGGTCAGCCATAAAACAAAAATCACTACCAAAACTGGCACCGGTACGTATCTGATGGTGAGCTGAACAGAAAGGTCAAGGATTACACAAAACTGAATGCTGTACCTTTTCACCTTCCAATAAGACTCAGTCACTTTAGAAGAAGAGGGTAAGGAATACTGTGAGCAGTTAAACATTAAGCTCTGAGTCCTCATTCCAGAGCATACCTCTTGAAAATAAAAAGTGTGTATATATACATACTGCACATTCTGACCACCGTACTTAGAACACTGAACAACATCCATGAAAAATAACCACTGTAAACCCGTCAAATTGTACTTCAGGAATTCCACTCAGTGCAAATCTGTGAAGCCAATCTGCAGGTTAAGTACATATATGTACAACCACGCTTATAAAGAGTGAAAAATGTCTCTTGTAAGGCAAAAAAAAAAATTCATAGGGCAGCATTAAATTTCATAAGCAGATGTTTTCATGCCCACTGTTAACCAATTTGTTTCAGTAAGCGAGTGGAAAAAATAAAAAAAAAGATATCCATTCATTCTTTGTATGTATGCTTTACTTCAAAGAATTCCAGGAATCTATTGTAAATCTAAAAAACTCCTCAGTCACCACAGCACATTGTTCCCCAAAGGAACAGTGGGTCAGATTCAAAGTATCAGCAATACAGTCGCATTCAGAACTTTTTCTATAGAGCCTGGAATGGACAAAACCTCCAAAGTCAGCGCTGAGTCTTCAGGGGGATAAAAAAAAAAGGTTGTGAACTTAAAAGAAAAAAGACCAACAGATAAATCCCCACTGAGTAATTATAAGAAGCTCTCCCAAACATTAGCTAACTAGTACATAAAAGGCAATTCAGGAAAAAACATGGTCAAGTCAACTAGCAGATTAACATATAGTCATAATTGGCTACAGTCACTGAAAAAGCAATCTGAAGAAAACAGGCCAAATCCAGGCACCGGTGAGAAGAGTTCAATAATTAAAGGTATTTGAGAAAGGCAGACACCACTCTGAGCATGCACTATGCTTCTGAAATGATGATGCCCTTGTCCACCTCCAGCTGCTCAGTACCATTGGCCTGCTGGAAGTTTTCATCTCATTCCTACGCCTACCGGCATCTGCTAACCTATTTCAGACAAAAAGAGTCAGGTCAGCTTAAACACTATAAATGTTACATCTGTCTTAACCTACCACGTTGTGACTGAGGCGGGCTGGGGAGTGCCCAGACTAACATCGAGGGTGGCACATCACACCTCCAGCAGACAGGCAGGTGGGCAGTAACGGCAGCGACTTCAGCAACGCATACAGCCCTCGCCTGCGGCTTCTACCTAGAGCCACCCCGTGAAGACCAGTACTCCCACGAGCAAAGAATGATTACTTTTTTTTTTATTTTGAAAGGAAGTGAAATAATACCTGAAACACTCAGAACACCAGACTTGTTCCATTCCAAACCCAGAGGAGCACCTAAAGACATGCTTCCTGGATTTCACACTGGTATCGCTCTATGATACCCTCTAAGCCATTACGCATCTTCAGTTGCTAACATTTTAGTTTTCCCTACACAAGAGCATTTTTACCTTTTCCAACATAATTACAAAATATCTAATTTTAACATCCCGCAGGCGTTCTCTAACCAATATGCTATCATCAGGCTGCTTTACCATGGGTAGCATAACACATTGCCACCCTCTTTCACCCACAGCCTCATTAATGATTCCAAGAAAATATTAGTGATCGCTAAAAGGACCCCACCTTTCTGCTGTACTATTGCTATTTAAGCTTCTTCAAAGGCAAATATTGTCACCATCCTACTCTTTACTGTCTCACCAAATCACTGTGCAGTTAAGACATCCAGTTGTCTTTGTAATTGCTGTTGTCGTGGTTCGGGCTGGGCTGGGCACTAAAATGAGAGACAGATGGTCTCTTTTACCTCTCTCCCCTTCAGAGATGGGAGAGCATCTCCCTTCAGAGCACAGGAGAGCAAATGAGGGAGAGAGAGAGAGAGAGACTTATGATTTGAAAAGAAATTAAACTACTTTAATGAAATATTAATAATAAAATAAGAGAAAGATAAAAATATCAATAAGACAATAATGAAGTATATACAGGACATGCAAAACCAGTATTGAGCTCCCAAGATGATAATCATGTAACCGGTAGGCACTGCGAAAATCCCAGACTGGAACCAGTGGCAGATGGGAACAGGATTCAGGAACACACGTATCAGAGTAGGTACCGTTCCCTGGCATTAACTATAAACATCAGGCCTCACCTGCTAGAAGCAGTCACTGGCTGAAAAATATGCTGTTGATTTTGGAAAGTCAAAGCAGCTTAACTGAAACCTAAAATTACTGCAAGGAAAACTGGTTTTGTTTTACCTCAAACCAGGACAGCTGCTAATTTTATAGTATCTATTTTGCCAGTGATGGTATGTCCTGACCAAGGTCTGCTACCTGCTTATTCAAACTTACTACCTTCGCCAAAGACTTCACGCAGAAGTAGTGTAAAGTGGATGCTAACATTTGTGAAGACTTCTTTAGCCGGCCTACATGAGGCTGAGCAGCTTGGCTCATGTAACACCACAGTTAAAAGTTAACTGTCTGGAAGGAAAGCCGTACATTCTCTATCAAAAGCTTCAGTATTTAGCTTTTTTAAAAAAAAAAGCAGCCAACATTTCATTAAAAAGTGAAGTGCATGGCTTTTTAGAAGGAACTACACATGCGCAACATCTGATGTTTTACAATAACAAATTTTGAGTTTATCTCATTGCCAAACCAAAACCAACTAACCGTAATAATTTAAACCGAAAAATTATCTCCCTACATTTAAGTCTGGGTAACTCAGAAGTGGCAAACATTTTGTGCAGCTTCCTAAGCTGCCAGGCCGACTACGAGAAACTTCACTCCCCAAAGAAGTTTTCAGTCATGTATAACCAAGAAAGCAAAACTCAGAAGGACAATTAAAAAGCCAGCCCAGCTATGTTATTAAGTCAGGAGAATTCTGCTCACGCCATAACTTCTTGTCATTTAGGACCGTATGGGAATCTTGCATGGTGCAACAGGGAGAACTGAGAGGTCTCCTTTCGTGACAGCACCAGAAAGCTGCAGCAATGACTGCCAGTGTGCGTGTTAGGAAAAAAAAATATTAAAAAACAGCTTTAAATTATTAGA
>VZSZ01006380.1:0-12603 GCA_013398815.1 Ibidorhyncha struthersii
TTGAGAGGTGGGCCTCTGTGAACCTCATGAAGCTCAAGAAGGACAAGTGCAAGTTCTTGAACCTCATCATGGCAATCCCAAGCACAAATGCAGGCTGGATGGAGAATGGATTGAAACTAGATCTAAGGAGAAGGACTTGGGGGTGTTTGTGGATTAGAAGCTCAACATGAGCTGGCAATGGGCACTTGCAGCTCAGAAAGCCAGCCTTATCCTGGGCTGCACCAAAAGTATCACGGCCAGCAGATCAAGGGAGGTGATTCTGCCCGTCTGCTCTGGTGAGACCCCACCTTGAGTGCTGCACCCAGTTCTGGGGTCCCAAACATTTGGAACTATTGGAGCAAGTTGAGAGGAGGGCCACAAAGATGATCAGAGAGCTGGAGCATGCATTCTATGAAGAAAGACTGAGAAAGTTTTGGTTGTTCAGCCTGCAGGAGAGAAGTCTCCAGGGAGAACTTATGGTGCCTTCCAGTACCTAAAGGGGGCCTACAAGAAAGCTGAGGATGGACTTTTACAGGGACATGTAGTGACTGGACAAGGGGTAATGGTTTTAAAGTGGAAGAGAGTAGATTTAGATTAGATATTAGGATGAAATTATTCACTCTGAGTGTGGTGAGACACTGGTACCAGTTTCCCAGAGAAGGTGTTAATGCCCCATCCCTGGAATTGTTCAAGGCCAGGTTGGATGGGATTTGAGCAACCTGGTCTAGTGGAAGCTGTCCCTGCCCAGGGTAGAGGTGTTGGAACTAGGTGATCTTTAAACTCCCTTCCAATCTAAATCATTCTATGATTCTATCATAGATATCAAAGTTAGGATTCTACTGTTAACACAGTTAAATTTAGAAACAAATCTGTTTAGTATTCAAAATTTTTCTCTCATTCTTATTTAGTGGGTGACAGAAAGTAATTTTTTAACAGCGGAGAAAAACCTCTCTAAGTTTTCCATTTAAATTCTTTACTGATATTTACAGATAAATTACTGAATTTTGTGCAATTGTTGTAATAGAAACATACCGGACATGGATGTAAGTAATGCAATCCAAAATCATGAGCATTCTAGAGCTTCTCTATGGAACTTAAAGTACATCTACCTTGATATAATGCTATCATTCACAAAGGAAATAAATGAATACATACCTAAGTTATGTATTGCTTCTCTTAGGTCATTTATATGATATAACCAGTTGAATCAGATTTTTAGAGGAATGTTCTGTAAAACAGCTATTCTTATCAGGCATTCCCACGTTTCTCAATTTTTTTATACTGATTTCTGCAAAAGCCTCTCGAGTCAAGAACTTTTCTACATTTTCATAAAGTAAACATGCACTGACAAAATTTGCAGATGATAAAATGTGGGAAATGCTACCAATACTTTGGTAAACAAGATAAAAAATACCAATGTTTGTGAGAAATTAAAAGAAAAATCTCAAAAATCAAATAACTTAATAATGGACATTCCAAGATTCCGTATTTCAACAGTAATAATCAAGTGAACAAATATAAGGTAAGAAACCATGACTAAATAGCAGCTCTGCAAAAGAGAATCCGGGAATTTGAGCACAGCAAAATCTGAAAATTAATCAGAATCCCCTGCCACTGTGGAGGGGAAGAGAATGGTAGGAATATATTTAAATTTGTAATGCATAAGAAATAATACTGTTTTATTCTCCTGAGCATGGTCTGACTTTGTCCACTGCATTCCCCTCTAAATACTGGGAGCAAATGGATGGAGCCCTTCCCACCTTCCCTCAAAAAAAAGAAAGGAAAAGAAACAGTCTACTGAAAGCACTGAATGAACTGCTATCGTTTAGCCTTGAACAGGAAACAGATTATGTGATAACAACTTTCAACTATAAACAAAAATGAGAACAAAATGAAAAGAACACTTTAATTCTATATTCATTTTATATAGAAGGATCTGCAAGTGGCTCCACTTGCAGAAAAGAAGTTTCAGAGGAAGCATTGGGAAAGACTTTCTAACAAGGACAAATAGTGACGCACCAGAGTAGACTGCATAAACAGACATCAGAAAGACTAAAATGTGTTGCGAATGATACTGTATAGTTCACTTGACCTTGGTGAGTGAGATTGAGAGAGATAAGACAACTTCTGGAGGTATTTTCCAGTCCTACAATTTCTAAATGATGAAATTAAGACCTTTAAATACACTTTATTCTTAAAAGTTCTTTTTACACGGGGGCAATGATGATCAGCTGATCATACACCTCTAGTGTTGAACAAGTTTACCTGGACAAAGGTCTGAGAATGCTTGCCTCAACAATCATAGGGATCCCCTCTGTGTCAGTTCAATATTTCCTCATGAGGTCTTCTCACATCCATTTTCAACATTTTTCTTAAAAGAACTTAAAAGTTCTGCTATCCTCATTTGACTTATGTTTGGATAAACTTATTCAACTATTGAAACAAAGAACAGAAATAAAACACATAGGAGTATTCTCAATTGAACCAGTGACTTTTTTTTAATTTACATACGATATATTTTTGTACAATGAAATCAACTCTCAATATACTTTCTTGATTATAGAATGAAAGACATTTTATGTTACAATATCAAGTTTTGAAACACATCAGAAAAGAACGTTACATCAGAAATCTGACACAGCATTTGAAAACCTGATGCAAATCAAGTGAGAGTTAGGAATTTAGTTTCAGCATAGGTATTCAGAAAATCATCTCCAAACCTATTCTGCTTACTTGGTGCTTCAGTTTTCTGATAAAGTTTTCCGGGGGACATGAAGTTGTATTACTGAGCATGCAGCTTTTGCTCTGCTGACTCTCTGAAAGCTTTCTAGGTAGTCTGCTCTGACTGCTGACTCTCACTTGTGGTCACCTTGTTTGCAGAAAACATGTATTCCAGTATCTGATAACAGAACTACTGTGATTGATATTTGTATTCTCTTTCAGACTACATACAATTCAATCAAAAGCATTGTGCTGCTGCCTGATTTTGCCCATTAAACCTACTTATCTGCAGAATATTTACTCCAGGAGTCAAATATCTAGGCTTTAAACAAATCTCAGACTAAGCATGTTGAACAAGCAGCTTCCTCGGGCAAAGAAAAGGCTTTAATTACCAGAATGTGGATTATCAGGGATGAATATACTTTTTAGCTCTCCAGTTGAAACAGACCCTATGCAGAAAGGAATACAAAATTCCAGGTCACTGGAAAAATATGCAAGAGAAAGAAAGCTGATTTTGTCATCTTGCAGTTATCACTGTCAGCTGGGAGTGGGATGTTACTCACTGACATATCTGGATACTTCTTTCCACTAAATAAAAATTATTAATAAGATAGATCAATAACAAGAACTCCACATTCTACTCAACTTTAGGTGTTGGAACTTTAGACATTGTCACGTGTTTTACTTTCATTTCCCTTTTAGGTCATTGCAAAGAAGATACTTGTATTTCACAATTCCTTTCATTTTTCTGTGGATGCTCCTTGCAAGTTGAGATTACTTGCACCCTAGACAAACCTCTTTTTCTCTGTTCAACATAAAGAAATCGTGACATGACAAAGAGAGATGTGGATAAACACATTGAAAATGTTTGGATGTAATAGGATTATTTCCTCTATTGCACAAATGAGACAATATGCAGCACCATTTTGTCTAGCCACTGTTCTGAATTTAAGCAGCTAAATTTACATTTCATGGCTTCTTAGACTACTAAATGCTTTGCTAAAGCCTCTGTAAATGCTCAGCTATGTCCTTAAGTTCATAAATATGGATCACGATACTATGCATTGTTATTTTTTTGAGAAATTGAACTTCTTGCATATGCAAAAGCAAATAAACTGTTGCTTTCCTCCTCAGTGCCATAAAAAGCATGGCCCATATGTAGTTTATAGTTTTCTGGTCAACAATAGATGAACTAAAGTGCCGAATGGCTAATCTATCAAGAACAACCCAGGGCATAACACTTTCTCAAAGAAATTTTATTATCAAGCTAAAAAATTACAATAATTTGGCTACATAGACTATTTTATTTACCATGGCATAAATTGCCACTTGGAGGAGCCATTAGCATCTTGATGCCTATGTTTCCGTAGTCTGTGCTCCTAACTAGAAAAATATGAGATTTAAGATTAATAAAATTTCACATGGAATCAGAAAAGTTTCCTTATTTCTTCCATACTGACCCTTCTACGCAATCATCAATAATCCAGTAATAGAAGCAAGATCAAAAAAAGGAAACTGCAGTATTTTAGTAGTATTGTGCCAGAAATGTTAAATTTGTTGGCCTGGTAGAAAAGGCTAATAGAATGAGATTGAGAATTGTTTCTTTTTGAGACCAATTTCATCCTCTGACATTTGAAAATGTACTAGCTGACTTTGGGACTTAGAATTGTTGATGTCACAGAGAAACAGGCACTTCTTTTCAAATTGCTCAAATAGTCCATGTGTAAATAACGCTTAAAGGACTGGCTGAGCTTACTTCAGTCACCCAGATGTAAGATATTTTCAGGGGCAGTATGGGGCTAATCAATATGCCACATGCCCTGTGGGAAGCTCCATGGGAGATCTTCTGAATAAGCAGGCAGAGGACTCAGGGGGAGGCATATCTAAAAGAGCGCTAGAAAATTAGCTTAAGCACCAGCTGAATCTCAGCTCAGAGATTAATCAGACAGCTACAGTGCAGAAATACCAGGAAAAAAGCTACATGAGGAATTTCTTACTCTGGATGAGAATTGTTACTTACAACAGTTAAATTAACAAAATCATATAGAAGTTAAAGCACATTCAGCATCAGGTGACTGATTGTCACTGGCTATATCTATGCTATCAAGGCATCCAGAAAGAATAAGAGAGAAGCAGTAGATCAAAGTAATCAGTGCTGGGGATGCTCCATGTACGCCAGGTGAGGTTCAGAGCTTTTAATTTAGTTTGATCCCATTTACTGAACCTCCCCACCACGCATGTAGTATAAAGCTGTCTGAAGGTTCAGGGCTTAGTTTTCCAATGAAAAGCTAAAGCATTCAGTTCATAACTACATAAGATGTAGTTTCTGACTTAGCTTCCCCTCACAGAAATCTACTTTGTGGGCAGTAAAACTATTCAGTAAATTTAATCAACAAATGGTAAGTGGAGACAATCAGAAGATTCACTTCAAAACCACACTGCTTTTGAAAGAAAACACGAATGAGGAAGCAACCAATTCTGGGAATAAAATTACTTCATTACACTGTATTCATTACACAATCCCAGAATTTAAAGTTACAGTGAATAGGAGCTACTTTAATTGCCAAATAAGAGCACCTCTGTCAGAGTTCAGCATGTTTGACCTAAACATTTATGATACTGTTCTATTTAATTTCTCATAGCTATTATTTTCTAAAAGTCTATGGCATCTAAATTTGTAAGGAAATGATAGATGCTTCCATGTATCCTATCTGGTCTATCTAATCCCTTTTGGGGCATTTTTATTTAACTTGTGGTGGTGACAGTATGTGCATAATATTCTACTGGTCAGAAGATTGTTCAGCCTACTTTACCCTGCAGTGGTGAAATCCAGATCTCAGCATAGTGTGATGTAGCACAGTCTCTGTCTCTCACACCATAAATTCCACTTTGTGAGACCGTTTTCACTTATCCTCATGTGTGCCATTTGTAGGCATAAATGCTAAAGATGGCACACTAAATCATATATATATACACATATATATATTTAAATAAATAAATAAAAATCCTCAACCTCAAAAAATCATTTCAACCTAACACTTTAGAGTTTTCATTGTGATGACTAAAACTGTGGGTTTATACTTATTTCCTTGAAATGCAAGCACATTTTATTTTTTATTATTTTTTTTCTATTAGAACATCCCTGGGAAAAAAAGCCAAAATTAAATCTATTTCCCTATCATGGAGAGCATTACCTAACTATCGTCTCTTTTGATCTATTATCTTTATCGTACTGGTTCTCTATCTGATCCCATAACAAACTTTTGCCTAAATCTGAACTGCAATCAAAACTTAAATAGAAGTGGGCACCAGTTGCTTCATAATAGACACCTCTGTTAGTGTACAGAAAAATAAAGCTAATCACCAAGGATAATTTTAGGCAGACTTGAGTACCAACTCTTATCCCAAGTAGTGTTTATAATTCAGAAAACCGAACTGCTGCTTAGGATGTAGACTACTATTTTAGTTTTGGATGCCGGTGGATATTTTTCAACATTCCAGGTTAAAGAGATTTCTAAATTTTATTGCTTCAGTTCATCATCATCTCAACTCTGTAAATAAAATGTTTGAAAATTATTCAGATTAAAGAAATAATTTTGTTTAATTCTAATTGGGAATCTTGGTAAAATTGTGGTGATAAGAAATAGTATGGAGGAACGAGAAATGATGGAAACCCCTAAAACCCGACTGTCAGCAGACACTGTAATATCATATGTATAATATACCAAGTAAAGTAGGATGCAGGCAAAATGGATCCAATCTGTAAACTTTATTGCTTCAGTGACTATTATTGTTTACATGTCTCTTGGGAGAAACTCTGTTTAAACACAATAAACACACACACACAAAATTTTAGCCTGGTTCCTTATTATTCGTTATAAACAAGCCAATGTTTCAGTGTAAATTGACTATTGATATTACATATGAACAATTAGGTTAATATATTGTACTCTCATGTTGAATTAGTACGTAACATGTTTGCAAGTCAAAATAACTCACAACTATAATTTCTTTGACAGACTTTTAAGCAGAATGTACACTGTAATTAAAGTCAGTAAGAAATGTTTTTGATTGAACTGAGTAAGGTATACTGTATGCACATGCATAGAAGGAGGTTATTAAGAATATATTCTTTGAAATAAAATATAGTGAACTGGAATAGCTTAGCAATGATATTGCTATGACAGACTCAGGAAAATCTTCTGGTTTTAGGATTTATAAAAAATTCTACAGGAAAATAATGTTTTTGTACACGCACACAGGTAAAGTGGGAAAATATTTTATTATTCAGCTCTGAATTCCCTAAATTCAATCAGCAGCAAAAACATTGAATATAGAGTTATATCAAATGCCGATGGCAAACAATATAATCTCTAGTTCCTGGCAGCCACTGTTTCTGAAACCATGTGATAACGGCTGTGGGTTAAGCTCTCTACTCTGATAGGAATAATTTTGCACAGTTTAGAAGACGTCTTAGAGAAAGAACCTGTTAATCAAAAGGATAACTGTCGTAATTAAAGCTGTCTATCTCAGAAAAAGAAGTTACCCAAGAAGTTTTCTTTAAGACAGTTAGTATTCCAGATGTTCACTTCCTACCTACCAGGGAAGATGCCATATAATAAGCTAGATGGCATCTACTGCCATCTCAGGTGTCCTACTGTGTTCCGCCTGATCTTCTGCTGAAATGACAAAGTATCTATGAGACATCCATACATTTCTGGAAGAATGGCCTATGTCCATGGAGGGTATCTAACTGATGACATTTTACAGTACTTTGTGAAATCAGGGTCATTTTGCAATCTCCTACACCCTTCTGTTTTCAACATTTTACCTTCCACCAAATATATTTCTGTGCTGGATAGATTAAATATTCTCTTAATAACAAACTCAGTGCCATAAGTGGCTGAAAAAGTTACGATGCACGGCTAGCCTTTTCTAAATCTTGATGACATACTACTCTATGTGGCAAGTTTGTCAATGAATTCAAAAGGGTCAGAGTCAGTAACAGAAATAAGGTTGAAAAAATATGATTTTGTGGCTCTCTAAGTTTTGTTATATACTCCTTCCCTTTGCAGAGTGAAAAATTGTCTTATATATATACTTAATATTTGAAACTATTTTATATTCAAAAATGTTATTCAGTGCAATATTGTGTGATAAATTTTTATAGAATTAAAACCAAAACCCAGGAATCTAACATTTCTTGTGAATATTCTGAGAACTAGACCAATAAAAGATTTCCCTCAAGAATTCTACAACATAAACCAGTAGATAAATTTACATCAAACGTTTTCAAGAACTGGTAAGACAGTTGGAGATAGTCCCTGGGAAACTACACCTGTGGTAGCAGTAGTGGTAAAAGTGGAAAGATTGTTCTGTAAAAAGGAAGGTGGTTCTCCCCAGACTCCTCCTGCCTCCTTTGCATTCAATACAAGACCAAGAGAAACGTTTTTAAGTATACAGTCAATTCAGCATTCTAGGTATTGGAGGAAGTGAAGTATTTCAGATATGAGAAGAATTCAGGTAGTATAGTTACCAATGAGTTCAGTACAAAGATGTGCAGTGCAAAGACTTCTATACTTCTAAAAACAAATGAACAAACAAAAAAAGGTAAGGAGCTAAATCCTGGACCATAAACCAATTTGCATGTTTATACTGCTCAGTGCTGTCACTTTCTTGAAAAAAAAATGTCCACATTCACACAACACAGAATATATATATTCCGTTGGTGTGACTCGATGATCCTAAGCCATAACTTTTTGTGTGTGTTTGCATATGTGTACATTTGGTTTTGGTTTGGCTTGGTTTCATATGACACTGTCCACAATAACATGAATGAGGTATAGCTGCTTAGTGGATTGTTGTTCTTACTGCATGAAATTAAGAGCTGGTTAAACAGCATAAATTTTAGCATACAGTCATGAGGGCATATTTGAGAATGCAGTTAGCTGAAAGTGTTGGAAGATGACTTAGGGCAGAGAAGTTTCATCAACGCCTCCTTTTGGGAAGAGTCATTTGAAAGAACTGTCCCCCACAGTGTACCTGGTCTTTATCTTGAAAACGTTTAGTTGGAATGGTCTAAACCAAAGTGAAACTAAAAACAATCAGTGTGGTTCTTTGAACTTCCAGCATTGTAGTTTGTTCCCTGTCCTCCTTGTATTCAAATTTTTGTTAAACTCTTACAGCAGAGAAATCCCAAACATAGTCAATGGGACGTTGCTACATTCTGGGTATAGTGTTTTCACTGCTTGGATAAAGAATCCAGAGACAGGTGAAACCTTCAGTTCTACTAGCTACAGCAATTATTTAGAAGCTCTACTGCGCTATTTCCTACAACCTCCGATCAAGACACTGAGTTCTTTTGTATAAGTTCATACATATAATAAGTACATGGAAACATCTTGGAAATCTCACCATCTGGTCATATACAGAAACAAAGGCAAAGCAGAAACACAAACTTATTTATAGCATTCCAGAAGACAAACAGAAGAAACATTAATAGAACAGGCAAGCATTTAATCAGAAATAAGGTGGCCCAGGTGGTGTGTTATGATAATAATTGTTGTTAATATTTTTAATAATAATACACAATATTTTTAACTGTACTGTTTTAAAACATCCATTAAAAATTATAATTTCTTTCTTCTCTGAAAGCTTAAGGGAAATAATTATAAACAAACATGTTTAAATGCATTGAAAACAATGAAGATATTTAGTGTCCATTTTACTAATATAAAATTATAATAAAAATTCTAATTTTATGACCATGAATTACATTTTTATAAAGAGTTCCTTGAGCTATACTAGCATGGTTTATATTACAAAAAGAAGTCCAGGAGAATTGTTCTGTGTATCAGTCAGCAGATCTTACAGAGGAGCACGTGACTTTGTCTCCCTCCTCCACACATGCAAATGTGTCCCTTTGTCATAGACAAGTTTAGCAGTCTAGATGTAGTTTAAAATACAACCAGATTTGAGAGAACACTCCAAAAGTCTGTCAGTTCTGTAGGAAGAAAAGATTGGCTATGTGTTTCACTATAGGTATTAAAATCAACCAGCAACAGTGAAGATAACTGAATAGGGAGGTTCTGGGGAATCTATATACGGTCTCCTTCAATAGGAACTACAAATGCAACTGCAAACAGATACAGTGAATCTGATTCTTAGCAAAAGGTGTTAGGAAATGCTTTCTTAGTCTTGAACTTAAGAAGCACAAAGGTCTAAGTGTCTTGTAGTGTGTAGTTAAAACAAGTATATTTAAGAAAAAGAAAAAAAAAAGGAGGAAAGTAATCCTTAGTGCTATTTTTATGTCTGTCCTATGTGTTACACTGGGACACAAATTCTATGTGTCAGTGATTTAAAATAAATCTTAAAAAATAATGAAGCTAACTCTCTGTTAAAGTACTCCCTTTTAAGCAATACTGGTTCAAGGTTGTTAGATGTTTCAAACAGCATGTTTTCTATTTATCTTTGACTCAGAAGGTTTCCTTTTGAAATAAAAGAGCTAGAAATTAACTTATCTTCCAGAAAATCTTCCTGGAATAATACTGGAAAGTAAACTTTTTGCTTCAATTTTCTGACATGGAGTCTGAAAAATGGAGTCTGAAAAGGTAGCAGGTTCCAAAGTCATTGAGTTTTGTATCTATGGCAGCCGTGTAAATATTTTATTTATCAGCCATCTTGGAAGACATTAAGAGACACTTCTCCCTAAATGTTTGTATCTATTTGAGATAGACATAGTGCTATTGATCACTCATTGATACCTTCTCAAAATACTCAGTTGATCAAGTTGATCATTAGTAGCAGCTCCACTAATATTCATAAACTCATAACTGAAGACAAAGAGCACCATAGATGATAGATTTATCATCATCTTATTCACTGTAGGGTGAAATTTATCAGGTGGCATATATATATTACTATAATGCATATAAAAATAATCTACAAATTATGTCTACAAATATAAAAAATATTAATTTCCTTATAGCCAATGATGAAAACACCCAAAACCAACTAACAGGAAGCCAATATGTCATTTTGTACATAATTATTAAGATAATGAAAGTGTATAAAGAAAAGTGATAAAGAAAATGTATACAACAGGCCAATCAGGATTAATCTTTATTGCTTTAATAGTAAGTTAATTTTGAGGCAGAGAATCTGAAACTAATTAATACTTTTACTTCTAGAATATTATGAGAGGGTCTTCTTTTACTCAAATCATTGCATAGAATAAATGCTTGTTTTGTCTTGGGTTCATGGTATATCTGGAAAACTGGGAAGGGTTGATGAAAGGGACTCAACTTACTACTAAGTATTTCAAAAGATAATCATAATAAAAACAGAAGTATATAATAAATACTAAAACCTGGAATGGGCAAAAAATACTCAATTTTGAAGTATTATAAACTAATTTTTATAGAATTTCTTTGCAATGTTTTCCTTAGAAATCACATTTCCATGCAAGATTACTTGATTGTACGCAATTTCTTGAGCTCTGTAGACAGTAGATATAAAAGGTTATGAGGAATAACTATTGTACTTTTAAGAAAGAGTCTTGAGTTTGGACAGGAATTTAGGGTTGTTCTTTCTGCAAGTAATGCCATAGTACAACTATTTCTTATTAAGAAAATAAGTTACTACTGTAAGGCAAAACCTCCAATTTAGCTAGCATTCAATTAAAGATACAGTATCAGGGGAAGAAGAAATAGGTATCTAGCTTACACTAAAGAAATACTTTCAGCCACTGACGTGCAGCACTTTTAAGTTTTCACAGTCACATCATTTTTACATTTTGTTCATCTCTTTTCTGTGCTCACAGTGGTTTAGTTAAATATGGTCAAATGCATGATTGTCCTGGTTCCAGCAGGGATGGGGTTAATTTCCCCAAGGAGCCGGCAGGGGACACAGGTATTCCATCCCAGGTGAGCCATGCCCGGGCTATAGGGGGGAGCTGCCGGGGGAGGGGGCAGGAAGATGTGGCTCGGAGGTGTGGGACGGTCCTGGTCTGGTCGGTGAGCGGCGGTACTGAAATCACGTCTGTATATTCTTTTATTGATGGTATTGTTATTGTATTTTTTCTCTTTCCTTTGCTGTTCTGTTGAACTGCCTTTATCTCAACCCACGAGTTTTGCCTTTTTCTTCCGTTTTCCCCACGGCTGTGGGGCTTGAGCGAGCGGCCGCGTGGTTCTTTGTTGCCGCCTGAGGCCAAACCACGACAATGATCAAATACAGTGAGACTGCCAGGAGCAGTCTGAGGAGTATCAAGGACTACTAAGCCCTGGGAGTAGTGGTAAAGGACTCTGGGGTGCAAGCAGTTTTTTCATCAATCCTCTGGGTTGAAGGGAAGGGATTTGAAAGGGCCAATTGCATCTGTTGAGTTGACAAATGGTTACAGGAATGATACTGCAGCCAGGGGTTTGCATCTGGGGAGGAATAACCCCATGCATCAGTACAGGTTGGGGGCCGACCTCCTGGAGAGCAGCTCTGTGGAAAGGGACCTGGGAGTCCTGGTGGACAACAGGATGACCATGAGCCAGCAATGTGCCCTGGCGGCCAAGAGGGCCAATGGCATCCTGGGGTGCATCAAAAGGAGTGTGGCCAGCAGGTCGAGGGAGGTCATCCTCCCCCTCTACTCTGCCCTGGTGAGGCCACATCTGGAATACTGCGTCCAGTTCTGGGCTCCCCAGTTCAAGAAGGACAGGGATCTGCTGGAGAGGGTCCAGCAAAGGGCTACAAAGATGATTAGGGGATTGGAACATCTTTCATATGAGGAGAGGCTGAGAGATTTGGGTCTCTTTAGTCTGGAGAAAAGAAGATTGAGGGGGGATCTTGTTAATGCTTTCAAATACTTGAAGGGAGGATGCCAGGGGGGTGGGAGCAGTCTTTTTTCAGTGGTGCCCA
>VZSZ01006382.1:0-19583 GCA_013398815.1 Ibidorhyncha struthersii
CACGGAACCAGCCCTCCGCTACCCTTCCTCCTCGGTGCGGGGATGGCACAGCACCTGGGCGCCCCTCACCTGGGCGCCGTGGTCGGGGCTGGGCTCCATGCGGTACTGCGGGCATGGTGGGGCCTGGTTGCTGGTTGGAGTGCTCACGCGGTGTGGAAAAGCCGTCTGGCCTCGCCAGCTGCATACAGGTAGCTCTGGAGAGCTGCTCCAGCTTCTTGGCGTCCTTCAGGAGAAGCAGACCCCAGCCACGTGCAGTCTGGCCAAGCGACGGCCTCCTGTGTCAACGCCATCAGCTATGGCGGCCGCTCCTTGGCTCTCCGGTTGTCCCCGGGGTGAGCACCTGCAGTCGGGGCACTGCTGCTCCGTTCATTACTGATGGTGTTGAAAGCCGGCTGATGCTTCTGCTGCTCTTTACTGGTGAAAATGTCCATTTTGCTGTTTCATACCTCCGTCGTGCCGCATTTAGAAAAGTTGCGACTAATTGTTACGGCGCTGGAGCCGGGAGCTGTGAGCGTGGACGGGAGGAGGCGGAGGCGGCTGAGAGGTGCGCTTCCCAGGCTCCCGGAGCACTTGGGAGTTTGGGCTGATTTGGGAGATGCGTTGCGGGAGTACGGGATCGTAACCTCCTGCTTGTACTAACCGGTGGTTAATACCATGGTGTTCTCCGTGCTGGAGCCCTCGCACTGTGGTTTGATCCAACAGGGTTGTCTCCTGCCCTGCCTCGCTGCAGGCAGTGTGGTTGCCCCAGGAGTTGTTGTAGCAGAGGGTATGGTGGTTGCATCTACAGTTTAAAAATGCCCTGCAATGCTTTTGGATGAAATGAGACTCAGAGAGACTCCTTTTTTTTTTTTTTTCAAAAATGCGCTCCAGGCCTCCCTTGCTTCTTGAAACAGTAAGGATGTTGTGAAGTTTTATTGTAATGGTAGTTCCCTGGCATATAAAACTGCTTGACTGTGTGAAAGAATGAGAGGGTAGGTGGTAGCTTCCACACCATTAACTTAGAGACCTGTGCTTTAGGGGAATCTTTCTTGCGGAGTGAGTTGGAGGGGGGATGCGCAGATGCATGAAAATACAGCAAGAACGTAGTTCACGCATTCTCTGGCTCTCTGTCTTTGCTTCACATGGGGTGTGGCATCAGGTAGAGACTCTGGGTACCACCATCTGCTCTCCCTTGGTGTCTGTTGGATGTTGGGATGTCTGAGAGGCTCCTATGAGGTGTCAGCGGTCTTTGGCACCCTCAGTCATTTGGACCGATGCATGGCCAGCACCTCCTCCCTTTGCTTCTCCTGTTTTCAGGCGGCTGCATCCACCCTCACCGCAGCTGTATGGGGGATATTCTCCAGGGAGCCTGGCTGTTTGCCTTTGGAGCGAAGACGCCTGCCCTCTCTCGAGGATGCCTGGTGCTGGGTAGGGACTGTGTGCAACTCTGGTGTTTTCAGAAGTGTTTATTGATGGGGGAACGCTTGGAAGCCGATCCGCTCAGCTGCAGTTTCGGTGTATTCAGTCCTGGCAGTAGCAGTGGGCACTCGCCTTTATCGTAATCCTTCACCACTCTAAAGGAGTTCTGGCAAGAGAAGAAATTGTAGATTTCTCCTGAGTAATGAAAGGAATAAAAGGTTGTGAAAGCGGAATTATCATTTGCCAGTGTAACTGATAAAATCAAAGGAGAAAGCAGACCACTTTCTAGGCCAAGAAATGCTGTTTATGCAGGCCTGCGATAGAGGTGTTCAGATAAGAGTGACAGAAGGAGGAAGAGAAACAGGCCTGTAGATTAAATTAAGGACATGTTCCAAATTTAGGGATTTTTTTCATAGTGGAACTTTCTTTGCTTATTTGCAGGCGTCACTAACGGTAAGTGAATGCTTTTCTACTTGTTGATGTAGAAGGAGCTCATCAATCTTCTACCTGCCAGGTCCCCTGGAGTGTTTTAAAAAGCATCTTGCTGTGGGGGATCTTGTCCCAGTAGGTCCTGTTCGCTGCTGCACAACGTCAACAGCCCGTGTCTTCCTCCGAAGGACTTTGTCATTATGTCAAGTACTTGGCTGTTTCCTCACAGGGGTCAATTACTTTTAATAGTAAATTAACGCCTCTAAAGACAGTTAAGTAGCCTGAACCTGCTATTAAATTCAGTGTTCTTAGTTAAAATTCTCTTCAGCAGATTTGCACAGTTAATTTAAACAACAGGCTTAGATTTGAGAAAGGTGAAGACTAGCATTTTCACTCTGGAAACTGCTGCTTCTCCCCAAAACAAGAAAAACATCCCCCAAAGTTTGATTTGGATAGAGGGTGGAACATTCCCTGTCTTCATTGCTTTAAATTTGCTTTTTAAGGGTAAATAGTGATTTCAGGAGAGCCGTTTTGTGCTTTCACTCCAACAGTAATAACTATTGGTAGTAATATTTATTTGGTAGTGAAAAAGGTCTTTAGCCAGCATGCTTAGAAATCCATGTGTGTTTTTTTTTTTGTTTGTTTTGTTTTTTGCTTTTTTCCCCTCTCTTTTGGCACTGAATATAATTGGGCAAAGACACTTCCTGATTCCTAAATACTTATCTGCAGGCGCTAAGTGTATTTTTAGGATAAAGGATAATACTTATCGTCTTGCTCAGTCTTATATCTGTAAGCTTTTTTCTTGGGACAGAGGAAATTCTTTTCTAAGAGGGGGTCGCTCTGAGTCCTTGTAGACAGAGGCCTTTGAGGGGGATTGTTTCTAGATGCTCTTTACCCTTAGCTGTTTTTTCTTGGTAGTATTTTCTCCCTTTTTAGGTTGGTCTTCGAGAAATAACCCATCCCATGGGTTCATGAATCATGTAGTCCTGCTGCTGAAAACAAGCAAAATGCAATTAAAACAAGTGGTTTGTATAAAATGGTTTGTCTTGTAATTGCAGGGTCGAGTGAGAGCCTTGCAAGAGAGCTAACACACTGGGAGGGTGGGGTGAAGTGTTCGCCTGGCCGGCAGCTAGCACATCATCTCTGGTCAGATCTACTTGAAGCACAAGGATCTCTGCCAGTTTCTGCATTTTTAAACCTGACGTTTTTCTCTGCCATGAGAAGACTTTTTAATAAGTTGTTCTTCCCAGTCTGCAGTGTGGGTCTCTGCGGAGCGCTCTCTAAAAGTGTTTGCAGTGGCGTATCCTCGGGGCAAGGATCTGCTGTAGAAAGGGCTTTTTTTCCCAAGGAGGACTTTGGGAGCACTTGTTCTCTGTGACTGAAGTGCAGTAGAAGTTGTGTGTCAAGCTGTGTGTGTCCTCTGCTGTTCCTGCTGCAGAGGTGTTCACTGCCCAGGGACGTGTGCTTTGCTTTCTGCAGCTAGCAGGAGACGAGAGCAGTGGGGAGGCATGTCCTCATAAGAGCTGGAGGAGCAGAAGGTGTAGAAGGCTGTAGCAGTAGGAGAAGGTCAGGGAAGGAATGGGCTGGGATGTGGAAGCAGAGGGGTTTGGTTCCTCCCTGGGGCTGGGAGCAGAAGGGACCCTGTGCAGCCCTTCCCTGGGAGATGACACAGGAGCACTGTGGCGGAGGTGATGGATGTTGGTGTTTTATCTCTGCTTTGGATGACTTTCCTGTTTGTTCTGTGCTCATTTGCCATTTGTTTTAACAATGATTTTCTTCTGATTGCTCAGTGGTTTTTATTTTCCTGCTTAAACAGAGCTGCTGCTTTCATAACAAGGGCCAATATTGCAGCTTGTGCTTCCTCTTTCCCCTTTGTGATGGTGTGACAATGGTGACAAACATCTATTGTATAAGCAGTCGCTGTGCTTCAACTTGTTTTTTTGCAGAGAGCTGTCCCGTTCTGCCTGCAAAGTTCCTGGGAGTGTCAGAGAGTGAGGACAGAGCGCCCTTTGTAATGGGGAATCGGGCTGTGACACTCGGAGGTGATGATGGACGTCTTAAGCGAGAAGGGTTTTTATTTAAACTAATTGGGCTTGAAAAATGGTATATTCTTAACCAAGTCCTCTACCTCTGCCTTCCTTGGAGTTCTGGTCTCCTGTGCAGGATGAGGGTGTTTTCTGTGTTGAGGCTTTCTTTGTAGCTAAGCCAGTTGCACACTGAAGCATGTCAAAGTGTTTAACAAGATCCTTTGTGTGCTAGAACTGTGTTACTTTCTTTTTTTTTTTCTTTTTTTTGTCCTACAAGATGAAGACTGCCTTATTTTTATGACCTGCATTGTGTACAGCAAATACAGTAAAATTATAAGAACTGGATCAAGTTGGATTATCAGAATTAGATCTGAAGCCATAATGAGTTCCTGTTAGTGGAGCAGGGATTATTGTGCCAGGTTAATAGTGCTGCTTCCATTTATGTTTATTTTTAAACCTGTGTTAGTGGAAGGTTTTGTAGTAGCTGTATGTAACTCTTAAGAGTTTCAAGGTGCTTGTGTTTTGGAAATGCGCTTGGTATAAACACTCCCAACTGCAGTTGGGACAAGCAATCTGTCAGCTGTGCTGGTGACTTCTTTGTGAATTAATAAATAGCGCCTCTGAATTATGAAGGAACTCCTGCAAAGTATTGACATGGTATCTTTTCCTCCTGTTGTAGATAAAATGACAGCAGTTCTCAGCATGGGGTTGCTTGGTGAAGTCTGGGCGTTGGAAGCCTTCAGGCCTGCACTCAGAGCTGTTAGCCACAAGCTCTTCTGCTCGGCAGAGCCCTCGTGCTTTGCTGACAGGACCAGTTATATGTGAGATGGGATCCCCCGCATCATGTGTAGCGCAGCGATAGGTTATTTTATTCTGGACCATGTCAACTGCTTCTTCTTAAAATACTTCTGCGGAGAGCTGACTGTCCTCCCTTTACAAAAAGAGATGGAAGAATGGGACATGAAAGTAGAAGCGCAAGACCCCTCACCCTTCCCTCCTTCATTTTTGGTTCCTGGTGTTTCGGTTCCTTTCTTCATCTAAAGCGGCTTTGAGTAGGGTCAGGTAACGTGGGATCTTGAAGTGCTTGTTCCAGTTCAGTTCAGGTGCTCCCAGTGATGGCATTGCAATGGGGAGACTTGTCCTAGAGCTGCTCTGGGATTGGAAATTGACATGCTCTTCTTGAAACAAAAAGCAAGTTACAAATTTTCTACATCATTATTGTGACGTTTCTTGGCATTGTGGGAATATGTTTCTCTCTTCACTGGGATCACAAAGGTCTTTGGCAGTTTTTCCAAGTTAGACTTTTCTTTTTTTTGATGTTCATGATCAATAAGATGCAAGTCCATTATTGTGCAGGGGTCAGTTTTTTTTGTTTGTTTTACTTTTTTCTTTGTGTAGATTTCCTTACAACTGAAGCATATTTTTCTTTACTTTTTCTTTACTGTGGCCGCTCATCTCCAGGAGATGAGCAGAGGGAAGGGCGAGTGGGAGGCAGGGCAGGAGACCCCAATGTAAAGCAGCTCTGTGGCCCGGCTGCGAGGTAGCCCTGGGGGCTGACGGCTGGATGGACCCTCTCTGGGGCTGGAAGGGAGACTACACATCATTGCCAAAACATGTTCTCTATCTTCTGAGCTCAGAGGTCCTTATTTCCACACTGCCTCCACAGAAGTACAAATGGTGAAAGTACGAAACCAGTGTCATGTCTGGCAACCTGTGGAAGGGGTGGGGGAATACAGTTGTTCTTAGGCAGCTTAATTGGATCTGTGCATTGCTCCGTGCCCTGCTTTGCATGCTGGCATTTATAAATGGCCACGCTTGATTGTGGGTAAACCCATTTCGTGCTTCCATCTGAACGCATAACTGCTGCAAAGCACAGCTTTAATGAACTCTTTTGCATATGGTTGCGTCAGTGAAATTAATTTTGTTTTGCAGCATCCTTGAAGTGCACGGGGAGGCTTGTGTGAGCAGTAGTGATCAGATCCCCGTCTCAGGGGGCCTGTACTCTAACTTGGGACCTGAGGGAAAACCTGGAGAGAGCAGGAGAGGCACGAGTGTACAGCTGGAGCACGAGCTCCTTGGGGTCCTGAGCCCAGCCCTGGGGTCTGTCCACTACACCCACATTTCTTGACTCTACTGAACTGCTTCACACTTGTGGCATTCCCCTGCTCCTTAGTCCCTCGCTCTTTTGAATCCCCCCTGTCGCTCTGCTAGCGTAGCAAGAAAACAGAGTCGGTTTGTAGAACAAAATTGGTTTTGTGCGGATTATAAGGATGAATTCACCTGGCGGACAGCACCGACTCCTGGCAGTGCCTTCCAGCAAGTGTGACTGTGTGTCTGGGATGGAGCGTGCCTGTTTTGGAGCACAGCACCCAGCAACTCTGTTTTCTGGGTCCCTTTCCTGTATGGGAGAGGCGTCCGGTGAGTGCTAGCCCTGGCTGCAAGCCCTCTGCCCGCTCCTGCTGTGCTGGGGAGCTGCCAGCGGCTCTGCCTGCTGGTGCCTGCCTGGAGGAGGGAGCGCAGCAATCCTGCAAGGTGTCATCTTGACAAACTCCACTCTCTCCTTGCGTGTTGAAGAAAGGTGGTTAATCAGGATTAACTAAGGCTTCAGCCTGGAAGGGTGAGAGTAGCTGCTAGCAAAGGACAGATGTCAGGCAGGGGCCGGTGGGGTAATGCTTCTTGTCTGGGCTTGTTAAATGCAGTGGAGAATCCTCTCTGGTCCTGGCATGCTGCACTCTGCTGTGCTTCTCATGTTTTTACTTTCTGAAGTGTTATAATAAATGCCTGTGCTTATTTCTCCCTCTGCGGCAGGCAAGGGCTCGGTTGTGCAGGGGCCTGTTGTGGGCTGGTCCTGGGGATGGCTGGCTGCCCACAGAGCCACCAGGCTGTCCCGTGGGGTGCTGCCTCCAGATCCTGCCCTGTGGGGCAAAGGAGGAGAGTTTTTGTCCCTCCCTGGCTGCTTCAACAGATGTGCTGTCTTCAAAACTCCCCTTTCCCCCTGTTTGATGAGCTGTGATAAAGCTCAGCCAGCGGAGAACTCTTCTGTCCCGGGCTGGACCAGCACATCCTCCTCGGTGTGGGACGGGCAGCAGATGGGTGAACCCTGGGCTGATGCTGCACTCGGGGGGCTGCGAGCCCGGCTGTCACCCTGCAGCGGTGCTGGGCCCTACATGCACAGGGAGATGCTACAGAAGCTTTCTGCCAGTGACTCCCTGGCTCCTGGCAGTAAGGGAGGGTTGTTGGCTGTGCCACTCTGCCAGTGCTGCTGGGGCGAGGCAGCCAGCATCGCTGCCAGCCTTCATGGAGGGGGGAGACTCGTTGCACTCAGTCGCCCTGGTTTTCTTTTTTCTGCTGTATGTAGCCTGCAGCAGCTGAAGCAATGTGTCCCGAGTGCTGGAAGCCGTGTAGGCCTGTTGGTGGCCACCAACGGCAGAGCCCTGGCCAGGAAAGAGCATCATGGTCCCTGCTGGCGTCACCTCTGCTGGCGTTTTCACCTGGGCAAAGGGTTGCTTCTGGCATTGGCTTTGTCCCTGGCCTGGGGAAGAACAGAAGGTCTGAACTGCACTATTTCCCAGGTATTGCTTTCCCCAGGAAAGAACTTCTCGCTTCAGAGAGAGGAAAATTGCTGTTTCTGTGTGTGAGCGGAGGGAGTAATTTAGATAAACACTTTTCATGAGATGTCTGCTGTAGAAGTTGCCCAAACACAGAACTATGTCTGTGGATTTAAAGGAAGAAAATAATCCTGTTCAGCATAACTTGATGATGTTCAGTGAAAGATGAAGAATAGCCTTTCTTTCCTGCTCATGTGTGTCATTGTGTCAGGTCTCTAATGAGCTTGCTTCATCCGTTCATGTACAAAAACCTTTCCACAGCTGCTTCCTATCAGAGGCACACTGGAAAGTAGCAGACTGACATTTTTCCTTTAGTTGTCTTTGTGATCTCGAAAAATAACAACAGCAAAGGAGAGGCCAGTAGTTCATCTATGTTTGGATTTATTTATTGCATCTATGTAGAGCAATAGATGAATGATTATTAAACTTTCAGTGGGCTGATAAAAATGATAATGCGTCTTTGCCATAAATCTGCTTTATAGATGGACAGGGACTTGTTTGGTTATAGGGTGCTTGCATTAGGGGATTAGATAAGTGTATGCAATCGATATGAAATTATGATTTTCCCCCTCTTCTGATGGTGCCACTTCCATTCAGGGTGCCTGTGTGCTGGTGCTCGCACATCTGAGGGAAGGCAAGATTCGTTCCTCCTGCTGCCAAACTCTGAGGGGCTGAGCTGAGGAAAGGGGCTGGAGGTGCATGGCTATACAGTCGTGGAATGGTGTTGGGAGGGAGCTTCAGAGTCTGTACCCGCTCGTGGTGTCTCACATCTGAAACAGCTGCACCAAAATCTTTCCGGACCCGCTCTTAATACCCCGCAGTGATGGACTAAGTCTGGTCAGATGTGCTGCCTATACTTACAACAGAGCCAGATTAGGGGCAGAGGATTAAAGGCTATGGGGGCTTGGTAAATGTGGTGGTTTTAATGTGTCTTTATGTGTTGTTTTTTTTAAAGCAATTGTTTCTTAACTCTGTATCTGCAGCCAGTTGCAATTGCTGTTGCATTACTGCAGTGGGTTCAGCATAAGCAGGACCAGCAAAACGTGGTGTTGTCTTATCTTACTTGATGAGCAAAAGAGGAGGGAAAGGTTGAGGTTATGTTTTGACTTGTGCTTGTCCTTGTGTAATCTTTCTGCAGCCTGTGTGCAGTCTGAGTGGCTGAGCAGGTATCTTCAGAAGGGGGTGTTGGAGTTGTGGCTTCATCTAAACCAGGGTCGCTGTCTGAGCTGCGCAGATGTCACCTGGATTGCACTGTCACAGGCTAAGTTGAACCACCTTCGCCCTGCACGGCTCCCGCTGCCCCTGCGTGGCAGCTTTGCAGCTGGTGAGCTGGAAGAGGAATCTCAGAAAACAAATACAAAGAGGTTCAGGGTGGATGGTGCTTGAAGATGACATACTCTCTTGCTTTGTCTTATTGCCTACCAAATGTTAGTGGAGCTGCTCAGGAATTGCCAGCCTGGCTTGCCAGGAGGTCACAGTCCCCTGTCAATTGCACAGGGCTGTAGGGTCCCCACCATTTGTTTGTACAGCCCACTGCCCTCAGCCTGAGCGAGGGGGCTGGCTTTGGAGACAGGGAAGCATGTGGGGCTGTATTTGATTGCCAAGCCATCTAGTTGCGTGGAGACCATGCTTTAGGAGTTCCTGGTATTTTTCTCAAATTGTTAAATTGTTTATTTGAGTCAGCGCCTTTATCTCTCGCTTGGATTTAATTGTGTTCCTTAATACTGACTGTTCCAGACTGCTTGTCTGTTGCTCCTCCTTTACACCTTGCCTGTCTCAGATTGCTTTGCTGCCCCAGCATCTCACAGTGTATTGGGAGGAAGGCACATAACGTTTCACAGAGCAGCAGATGCAGAGGTTTAAGTAATAACAAACCCACTTGTAGCAGCAATGGCAGGAAGCATGAGTAATGCTGGGAACACACTGCTATTGCTGGAGTGTCTTTGTAGCAGAGCCTCTTATGAGGGAATGGCATCTGATATTTTGTAGTGCTTCCTGAATCACTTCCAGCATCTTGTGATCTGTCTCCACAGGCAGCTCTTTATCCTTGGTCCACTCAGGCTGTGAGAGTGTTGAGGAAACCAGAACAGCTATCATGGAGATCCTTCGGACATGGGGACTGACACAGATACAGCCCAAGACACGTGGCTGTTCCAAATCCTCAGGGTTCTCTCTGCTGCAGGGTGTTACGGGCTTGTGCAGCTTTCCGTAGGACAACACATCACCAGGAACGCATGTCAGTAAAAGCCAGTGAGGGTCTAGACTGGAGCAATATGCTGGTGACACTGGGAGAGAGGCAATAAGGAACACTAGCCTGGATTCCTGAAGTCCTTACTTATGTCTGTTTCCATGCAGAACCCCCCCACTCCCTTTTTTACTTGAAATACCAGATTCATTTCCTCCTAGCGATACTAGAGAACCTTTTATCTTCAATTCTGTCTAGACTAGGACTTAAAGTGTTGTGGTAGCACCTGTTGGCTAACTTCACTAAAACAAACTAGACCAGATTAAGCAGCCATCTCTTGGCATGCTGACTGAAAAGCGTTAATGCTGGCCTGATGATATCATACCTTTTTATATCTTAGTGTAGAGAGGACCATGTGCTGCTGTGTGTGTGGGGTGTGTCAGCACCTCTCTTGGCCATCTTCGGTCAACTCACTGCTGAGAAGAATGGGCTTGGTCTTGCTGTGACCTGCGCTGCCTTTGGAGCCCTCCTCCCTCGGTGGTGGTACTGGACATTGTCACCTTGGTGTGTGGAGCTGGGTGCAGGAGGGAATGGGAAGGATGAATAAGGCCATTAAAAGGCAAGTGTGTTACTGCGGAGGCACAGGTAGCAGTTTTAGAGAAAAGGTGTAGTGAGATAACCACTTAAGACTGGACTAAAATCTCTGCTTCACACTTCAGTGACTGATTGTCAGTTTGGAACTTGACACAGTAATTTAAGGGCTAAGCTTAATTTTCAGTTTATTTTTTCGAACAAAGATAACGTTTGCAAAGGAAGTCTATACATGTATGTCTTAAACTCTTCCCTACACCTTTGTCTGGGTGCGTTCACCTAAACACACCGCTGTGAATATCAGCCTTTTCTCCTTACTACAGATGTTTTGGATGTTTTTGAATATTATTTTTTCCTGATCCTAGATGACTGACTAAATCCTGTCAGCCACAGCCGACTGTTAGCTGGGACCATAGACTCAAGTCATGGTGTCGTGGGGCTGGAAGGGTCAGCGGCTCCAAAGGCCCTGCTTGAGGCAGGACCTGGGTCTGCAGAGCTGGTATCCAGCAGGGAGGAGCTGCCTTGTGAGCACCCTAAGATGGGTCAGCCTGGAGCTTTCTTAACAACATGCATTCTTTTATTTTTATCAAGAAACTAGTGTTCCGTATATCTAATGGGAGACTTATAACACCAGGAATTGTAATAAAGTTGGTGGGAGTGGGACCCTGAGCTGTGGTATTCAGCTGAAGGATATTTAGTGATGTGAAGGAGAGATCTGGTTATGGGAGCATCTGTGCTCTAGGCTAGTCAGTGTCAGCTGGTGGAACGACAAGGTTGTGTGTTTAGGTGTGACTCAGGGGCAGTGGGTTTCTAGCTCAGCTAAACTGGGCTTCTCTAGGTTGCTGCCATCTCGTCCTGATGTCTGCTGGCTGAATGTCAAGTATGGAGGCATCAGACCAGGATCTGCAAGTATGTTGACTGTATTTTCATGGGTTAGTGTTACATTTCGTAAACTGGTGCAACACCATTAATTTGCTAGGCCTTCTGCTGAAGGAGGGCAAAAGGTATCAGGCTGACATCTGAAGAGGCTTAAGATCAGTTTTTAGATAGTGTTTTGTCACTATTTTCCTGCCAATGGATCTTGTTTTGCTCAATGGGAACTAGAAACAGAGAGAAGACTTGACCGGTCCCCTCAAATCTGTGAGTCCCTGAAGACTGCTCCCCTGTGAATTGGCTTGCAGCAGCAGCCAAAGTCGCGTTACGATGTGCACCAAGCAGGGGGGTGCTGGGCTGGCACCCGTGTGGTGCAGAGGTGAGCATTTGCCGTGGGCCACTCACTTGTTTAAAACTGTGTTTACATACACTGTGTGGGAGGGTGCTGGTCCCTGTGCAGGCAAGGGCAGTAAATCTGTTGTCAGAAGGGCTTGCACATATGTAATGAGAGCAGATTATTTCTGTTTTCTCTTATTTTTTCTGCCTTGAGGCAGGTGGACAGATTATAGAGGATAGAGAATATATGTTTATCAGTCCTTTCCTGACTTTTCACCCCACCCCACCCCCCACNCAAAGTCTGATTAGAGAAATGGAGGAGCTCTGGTACCCTGCGTGTGTGCAGCCTGCCTGGCCCCTCTCAGGGCGGCTGGTCTGCCACAGCCTTCCTGCATGGTTCTTGCCTGGCAGATATGGTCTGGTCTCTGCTGGTGCCACTGCCCCTTTTGGGGGACCCTGCTCAAGCAAGTTGAGTCCCGTGTAAACACTCTGTCTCTCCAGAGGTGTACCGGTGGACATGGGTGCAGCACTGCTAACATGGCACATCCCAAACAGGATTGCTTTTCCCAGTAGTACATGGCACGGGGAGTTTGGGGAATTGCTGTGCCACTGATCTGAGCTTTGCTGTGAGCCTATTTCTTACAAAGAAAAGCCTGGTATTGACTTTGTGGTTAAAATTGGTGGAGTGTGAGCATGGGGGTGGCTGACCCGTGAGCATGTGTTAGATGAATGTCCTGCCTGTTTCTTGAGCAGTGGGAGGAGCAGGATGGGTCTCCTGGCTGCAGCCTGGTGCCTCCTCAGCAAAGCAGAACGTGCTGGCTTTTCTACAGCAGTGGTGGCATCTGCTCAGGAAGGAACCCTGGCTCAGCTGCTGGGGTCAGCCCACTACGGCATGTTACTCCAGAGACTATTCCCGCTGAATACAGGTGCTGGTCCCTGGCTCCTATCCTCTAGAGCCTGTCCCCAGTGCACAGGGATGAGCGCTGGCCAGTCATTTTGGTTTTGTTGTGGTGGTAAAAGTGAGATCGGAGAGCTGGAGCAGAGAAAGTGTTTCCTGATGTTGGTTGTTGGTGAGGAACAACCTTGCCCTTGTAAGCCCTGGTGTGGGCTTCTGTCAGTTTTTCAAGGAGGAGAAGGAGACGTCCTGTGAAGGGGTGCATGTGGCCCAGCTGGAGGGCTCAGCGCAAACTTCAACATTATGAAAGCTGTCTGCAGGGCAAGGATAAATCTGTGGAGAGCAGATTTTGGTTGCTGGTGAACTTCAAGCCCTTCCCGTTTATGTCCAGAAGAAAAACAAGTTTTAGCACATCCCTTGAGTGTGCTGGTGTCCTTCTGAGACATCTTTTCTGGAAATTCAGGAGTAAATTAGATGCGTTCCCCAGGCTCTTAGCATGTATCCAAAGTAATGCTGGTTGTGCACATCACACCTGTGACTGCCTGAGTCCTTCCTTGTTTGGAGTCCATTGGTCCAGTAACACCCGTTGGGTACCATACTGCTCTGGCGCTGGTTGCTCTGTGATGCCTGGGTTCCTTGTGCTTACTCCAGCTAGAGGGAAAGCTGCACCTACCTGGCTGGGACAGTCGTTCATAACTGTGTACAATGCCAGTGCAAACTGCGCTTTTCCTCCTGCTCAGTGGTCTGTCCTAGGCAAGTTTTCTGTTTTGGGTAGTGACAATAGAAGATGGTATGTAGGATGAACAAGTTGTGCATAGAGGGTACTTGATACCTGGTGGAGAAAATTACATGGTGACTATACTGCTTATGTGCTTAAGAGGATGTCTGATGCAAAGAAAGCTTGCCCTATCTGCATATTATTGGGATGATCAGTTTGTAGAAGCATCTGCAGTTTTGATGTACTGATCTTGCCTGATTCCTGGAATTGTATACCTATATTAGCATTGAGCATCTGCATCTAGGTTTTGGGAAATCTGTTACCAAAGCAGGAATGATCTAGGCAGCATGAGTGGACATTAGGAGACTAAATACTTGTTTTTCTTCAGCTTAAATAAATAGATTTTGGGAACTGAACAGTTTCAGACCCTGTGGTACATGATTAAAAATATCTTTTGCTCTGTGTTAGCATGGGAAACACTGCCTGTTGTTTTCAATGGATTGAAGTGAGCTTGCCTTGCTCTTGACTTACGTGAAAGTATTGTAGGTTGATTGTTTTGGTGTTCATCGCATCTAATGAGTCCCAAGTTTGCTATAAACATTTCTGTTTAAGTGATGATACAGTTCTTCCGTAACCACTGCCATAACCCCTCTGGTCTGTTCTGAGAGCAGGTGGCAGTTTCTCTGCCCAGCAGGGCATCAGCTTATTCTCTAGCTCAGCGTGTGCATAGGGTCCCACATGTGATGGTACATCCTGGCCTGTCCCCAGGTGGTATGGGAAGGCAGTGCCCCATCCAGAGCTGTTTGCAGTCCTTGGTTTTGAGTGTACTGCCAACTCTGCCTGTCTGATTGTGAGGGCTTGGTAAAGGGGAAAAAAAAGCTCGATTCTTGTGCTTTTGCTGTACGCTGTCTCTGTCTCTCTGCAGAACATTGTGTCCAAGAATGCTATGCAGTACCGTGGGAATGCCCAGCACGATGCGCAGGAGTTCCTGCTTTGGCTTCTAGACAGAGTCCATGAAGACCTGAACAATGTGGTGAATTACAGCGGCGTGCCTCCACTCAAGGTAAGCTGGGAGCCAGCGTGGGAGAGTAGCAGTAACTTTGCATGCAGTCTTTCTTTTTAAATTAGATCTCTCAGTTGGCTTCTCAACTCTGATAGTTTGTATGGAACAAAAGCTTGGGTTAAAATACTGTTTGTTTCTGGCCCTGTGAAAGTAACTAGCCATTTCACTAATCCCTGGCAAGTGTTTCCCAATATAGTAATTTGTGAATGGTCACATACTGCTCTGCAGGAGCTGGGAGGCGTTACAGGGGAGGGACTGCCAGACACATCATCTGGTGGGAGATCCCTGCCTTTCCTTGGGCTGCCCTAGCTACCTCGCATTCCTGCATAACCACTCTTGTGAGCAGAGCGTGCTTGTTATTTAAAAACCTTGTGACATTTTTCTGGTGGCTTTGGGCAAGGAGGGCACAAATTCAACTAGGAATACTGGAGTCATCTGTGGTGCACCTCCACGCCTGGGTGTGCTTCTAGGCTTTATTCTTCTCTTTTAGCTACCGTTGGAGGATGACGTGCTGCTCGAGGGACCAGCCTTTCCAATCAGTAGTACTTTTGTGCAGGAACTCTTTCAAGCGCAGTACAGGTATATCTTGTAAATTGTGACGCATTATTGCATGTATTGGTGGCCCCAGTATAATTCGACCCTGACACTAGCTCCCAGTACAGTTGAGCCTGGTGTCACTGTGTTAACAGCTGTTTCTGAATTCCTTCTGAACAAAATCTGAACTAAGATCTTGCCCCAGAGGAGAGGGAGAATTTCACCACTTCAAATTTGGTATATTATGTGAAAATCTACAGTGTACCATTTCTTCACCTGCCCTGACACATCCTGAAAGCAAGTCAGTGCTCAGTGGAGCAAAGACTCAGGACAACTCAGTGCTCTTTACCCTGCCTGTTCAGAGGCAAGAGCCTGTGGCAAGACCTGGAGGTGCCTGGAGGCTGCTGGGGAGTTGGGCATCCCAGATGTCTTGCAGAGTTCCTGTTATCTGGCACTTGGGAATTCCGAGCTGAATCTTTCACTGTCCCTTCAGGGCTTTCCCATGAGTTTCCCATACTTCCTGGGAAGTGAGCTTTCTAATTTCAGAACTAATACAAGAAAGCAGCCTAATTCCAGTGCTCCTTGATGGCTTGTATCTGTGCTGTTAAAAGGATTTTAATTGCTGGGGTTTCTCCCCAATATTTGCAAAGGAGAAACCTTAAGCCTGGTATAAAACACAAAGCCAGTGTAAGGTGCAGGTTAATTCTGAATGTGAGAGATGTGTTCTCTGGAGTTTTCCCCTTCTGAGTAAGAGAGATCTGCACATCTGCAGTGCTGACTGTTGCCGTCTCTTTCCCATCACTTCCCCTCTCCTCAAAGAGAAAACCCTGCCAGGTCTTCCATGTTGGAGCTACTGTTAGTGAATTATTAATTTTGCAGTGATGTTTATTAAAAGCCAAATTCAGGGAGTAGAGTGAAGCCTTTTCCTGGCATGCCCTGTAATGAACTTTTGAGACTAATTACTTCAAAAGGATCTAGAAATCAGGAGCCTATCACTTATAGCAGCTATGTCTATACAGCCCCTGTGCAGAGCCACTCTGTATGGAGAGAGAAGACTAGAAAGGGGCAGCCAGGTTGATGTGCAAAGGCTGTTATTTGTGATTTGATGATTTTAACCATTCCTGATAAAATTAGGTATAACTCTGTGCTATTATTGATATTTGTACTAGGTCCTCTCTGACGTGCCCTCATTGCCAGAAGCAGAGTAACACCTTTGACCCTTTTCTGTGCATCTCTCTGCCGATTCCTTTGCCTCATACACGGTATGTAACTGTCTTGGACTTAACGATGGCTGTTTCTCGTGCATATAGTGTTGTTTAATATGCTACAGAAGGAAGAGAGACGTCAGCAAAATCTCTATGGTAAGTCTTTAAAAAAGATAGATAGGACCATATGGGGCTTAAATTTTTTGCTTTGCAGGTAAATTGGAAAATCGAGCCTTTTACTTGTTTCACAATGGCCCTCCGCCCCCACCCTTAACTTCCTACAGAATTAATTTTTGGGAGAAAAAAAAAATCTTTGATCCAGGTAACCAAAATATTTTACTTTTAACTTGATTTATAGCCCTTTAAAATTAAAAAGGGGAAAAGGATGAAACACCTTTTTTTTGTTACCTTTTTTAACTTTCTTTAGAACAGTCTCACTGATCACTCCAAAAAGTGAAGTTAAAGCTTTCCTGCAGAATGTTTTGCTTTTTTTGAAAGGCAGCTGTTGCCAATAAAGAAAAAAGGTCTAGGCAGAAAAAAATCCAGATAAAAAGTTCAGAGCAAAGACAGAGGTGCACAGCAGAACTACCTCTATTATAAACAAGCAACTCCTTCACCTGATGTTTTGGATGCAGAAAACTTGTTCTGGGTTCAGGAAGCAATGGAACAAATTAATGAAAGGATGTATTAAATATGACCGTCACATGTAATTTGGAAGTCCCTGTTCCACCACAGAGTGGAGGCTGAGTGGGCTTTCCAGGGAAGGGTCCCTGGTAGCCCAGCTGCCCCACTCTTCTCTTCACAAGGTAGTACTTGTGGCTGCTGGTGGAGGCAGGATTGAGTGTTGAGAGGCAACCTGGAGCAGCTGTTCGCAGCATCAGCAGCTCTCAGAGTGCTTTAAGGTGCTGCCTTGGACTGTCCTAAACTGCATTACAGGATCCTTGTTGGAAAATTATGATTGCCTTGCCGTAGAGAATTTTATTTTTAACTTTGTGGGGCTTTTTTGAGAAGTCGTTCTGCTCGTAGGAGCAAGTAACCCCAGTCCATGTAGTAAGAAAGGAGTCTTTGGAAATCAAACGTACTCTCCTGACTGTGGCTGAGCATTAACTCCAGCATGAGGTGGACTTGGGCTGCTGGGAGGGCCCTGTAGCTTATGGGCAGGCTGGATGCACCCAGTTAGGCTGACTCTGTTCAAGGTACTCCCAAGAAGTGCTCAGCCCAGCCACAGCAGTGCCTTCTGTGCTCTCCACAGGCCGCTCTACATCACCGTGGTGTACCAGGGGAAGTGCTCTCACTGCATGCGGATTGGGGTGGCGGTGCCCATCTCTGGAACGGTGGCCAGGCTGCGGGAGGCTGTCTCATCAGAGACCAAGATACCCACGGAGCAGGTAACAGGATGGTCTCATCACCTGCATGCCCTGCCTTCAGTGGGAGGGAGTGAGGAGGCTTTCATCCCATGTTGGATATGTGGGAATTGAAATTTGCTGCCCATGATTGAATGGGGGAAGCAGGGTAGTGGTAATCTGAATCATGCTTTTACCTGTGCATTGGCTTTATGAAACCTAATGATGTTGGGGTAGTCCTCAGTGGAGTGTGCAGACCTTCTGCCTGATCACATGGTGATTAGTGCATGCTCTCAGTGAGAGAACCATCAGGCACCTATGGGGAATTCCTCTGTAGGCAGAACTTCAGGAAAGCTGTTGGATCCCACAAAAACCTCTCCATGTGCTGCCTTTACCCCAGCTCCTCTTTCATGGCAGTCCTTTTCCCTGTTCCTTGCTCTCGGCTGATGCCAGAGTGCTCTGAGGAACACCATCATGTAGCAGGAAAATCCAAGTCGAGAGATGGGGCAGCTCAGCTGGACCAGGCACAAGTGGTTTAATGAGTTCTGGTTTGCTTCTGCTGACTCTAGATCGTGCTGACGGAGATGTACTTCGATGGGTTTCATCGTTCCTTCTGCGATACTGATGACTTGGACACCATTCATGAAAGCGACTGTATATTTGCCTTTGAGACCCCAGAGATATTTAGGCCTGAGGGTATCCTTAGTCAGAGAGGTAAGTCAATAACTCTGTGTAATGCCTACCTCGGGTGACTAGGTGATGGAGGCTTGTTTTGGAAAAGGATATACTTGAGAATAAAAGTCCCACAAGTAGTTTATGTTTTGGTGTATTGATTTCAACTCTGACTTTGTCCAGGCTCATTCCAGCAAACTTAATGGTGTTGTCAGCCGGGAGGTTATCAAGGAGCGATGTACATTGCTTTCTTCCTCTTCCTGAGGCTGATTCTGCAGGCCAGGCTGGCTTAATGTGAAATTTCTTGGCGGGCTTAATGTAAAGACCTGCTAGGGACTACATGAAGCCACTGAAATGATGTTATTTAAAATCAGATTGCCAGCAATGAATAAACAGTCTCAGGAATGAACAAATGCTTTCTCTTTCAAAGCTCAAAAACCTCAGCTTCTCTGTGTCTCCCCCTCAGTGAAAGGAAACAATTGCATCCTGGGTAGACAGAGCATAATCAAAGGACAATTTTATTATTGGAAGTAATAAGTAGGGTTTCTGTCACTTTAGCTTTTCTTGTGGGCAGACAAAGCTATGAGTGCTTGCACAAATTACTGTGAAAAATCACTTAGGTGAGCGCTTGCATAATATTTATTTCTGTGAAGAAAGAGTCACTATGAAAAGTAATTGCTCTTTGAAGCCTTCACGCAAGTAATAAAAATGGTCTTGATTCCATATTGACCTGCTCCTCTGCAGCTGAAGAAGGGTTTCTTCAGGGCACTGAGGGCAAATGACATAACAAAATGTTTCCTTTCTCCTAATTTTTCAGGAATACATGTGAACAATAACCTGAATAACTTGAAATGTGGCACTGAGCACTCTCGAACAATATCTTACTCTCAAGGAACGGTGAAGTCTGGAAAACTGGAACAGTCCTCTACTAAACCAGCAGCAAATGACAAGATTGTCTTGCTGGTGTGTAACAGGGCATGCACTGGACAGCAGAGCAAAAGGTGACTGACAGCTTCACAGTTAGAGTTACTCTTCTGGCTGCTTCATTAATTGACCTGGGTTGTACCCACCATGTAGTGAAAACACAAGGTGAAGGAGTGCCAGCGTACCTTCACAGAGTCACAGAATGGTAGGGGTTGGAAGGGACCTTTGGAGATCATCTAGTCCAATCCCCCTGCTGAAGCAGGTTCACCCAGAGCAGGTTGCACAGGAATGCATCCAGGTGTTCTCCAGAGAATATCTCCAGAGAAGGAGACTCCACAACCTCTGTGGGCAGCCTGTTTCAGTGCTCTATCACCCTCAGAGTAAAGTGTTCCAGTTTGTGCCCGTTGCGCCGTGTCCTGTTGCTGGGCATCACTGAAAAGAGTTTGGCCCCAGCCTCTTGACACCCGCCCTTTACATATCTATAAGTGTTGATGAGATCCTCTCTGTCTTCTCTTCTCCAGGCTTAAAGCATTCCTAGCTTGCATTAGGTGCTAAAGAACATGTTGATCAAAAAACATTAATGAATGCAGCAAAATATTCTTAGATTTGGTGAACTTCAGATAGTCCAGCGTTGGAAAGTGGTGAATGCAGACCAGTTGGAAGGATGTACCACCTCTCTATAGAGCTAGCTGGTTTCAGAGAGCAGCAAGCATGTCTGACCACATCTGTGATGTGTGGAAACTTTTAATTGGACTGCAAACGGGGGGGGGGGGGGGGGGGGG
>VZSZ01006382.1:19589-84669 GCA_013398815.1 Ibidorhyncha struthersii
GGGGGAAGTGAGAAACAACCATGGCAGAGGCATTTGTGCCAGCCATGGACTGAGAACTCTCTCAGTCACCGAAGTTTGTTTCTCAAAAAGCTGTCCCAGCCAGGTGACAGTTGCAAAGCTCTGCAGCCTGAAGGAAGCCGCTTGAGCACAGAGCAGGTCTGCAACCCGTTAAAAAGGGCCCTCTGCATGGGCAGCCATAACAGCGTTTCCTCAAAGTTAAGCACCTCTCCTCTGAAGACAAGTTTTTAAATGCCTTGGTGTTGGGGAGTTGCATCCAAAGCATGCCAAATTCCATAGGTGCCGAGTGAGGAGGAGAGTGAGTGGCACTGTCAGAGTTTGGGGATCTGATTGCTGAACAGAATAACCTTTTAATTGTTCCCTCAAATACTACTCCTTCCTGTAGGTTTGGCTTGCCCTTTGTGTTGCATTTGGAAAAAACAATTGCTTGGGATATTCTGCAGAAGGAGATTTTGGAGAAGATGCAGTATTTCCTGCGGCCTGCAGCCTGCATGCAGGTGAGGCAAATGGCTTATCTGTTTTGAGGCTTCCAGCTCTGTGTGACGTGAACTAAAGGGGAAGCCTAATTGGAGTGATAAACATGCTGCACGTGCTGAACTGATGGCTTCTCAATATTTCTTTGTGCAATAATGTCCAAGTCTGGTATTCCACCTCCTGGGCGCTTTTGTCTATTGGCTGAAAGGTACAGGTGAGATTAGACTAATCAGGTGAAGAAATTGCATGCTTCACTCCCTCCCTTACCCCCAAGAAGTACTTGACAGGTTACTGCTGCTGTCTGCACTGGAAATGCACTGGTTGGTGGTGTTGGCCTAAAAGAAAAGTGGAAATGTTTGCTTAGCGACTGCGTGTTTCTGATGAGAACTCCCTCTGAGAGCAGAGGGGTGAAGCGGGATGTCTTCTCCCATCACCGTAGAGGAGTTGTTGGGTTCAAAGCCTCCGTTGTTGTACCTCACCCCTCTGTTAGCTGCTTGGTGTAGGCATATTTGAGACCTTGTGCGTTTGCTTTCTCATGTAAAACACACATTCTAGGATAAAGTACGTGTCAGCCGGTGCTGGGAGCAGGTTTGCACATAGGTAAGTTGGGTTTGAGCTATTGAGATGCCTTCTGCTCTCTTTGTTGCAGGTCTGCCCATTCAGCTTGCGAGTGGTCAGTGTTGTGGGCATAACGTACTTGCTACCTCAGGAGGAACGACCCCTCTGCCATCCAACAGTGGAAAGGTGAGTTGGTCCTTGTTCCCAGGAGCGGTGAGAGGTTTGTCAGCTGGGAACTCAATGTGTAGCCATGCAGAAAGGGACAGTCTTGGTGTGGATGTGTGGAATGGACTTCACAGGCCCAAGGAGCAGTGAAATGACTGAGTGTCCTCAAGAAGCTGTGTGAGGTTTGTTCAGTTGTGTGTTGTGCCATCTGGAGTCTGTCCTCCTCGGAAATGGAGAACAGAATGAAAGTATTACTCCCCCCCCATTTTTTAAATTTTTTTTTTTTTTAGTGACTTATTCCTTAGAAATTTTTGTAGTTGCCTGTTCTGTAAATAAGTGTACGTTTATTTACAGAACTAATGTACTTAGGTAAATGCAGTTTGCCAGCTTTGCCAGCTTCTTTGCTGTATGGATTCCTTTTACTCCTTTGCGAACTTGAGCTGTGTGGGAGTGGAGGAGGGATGAAGGACTAGTGGAGACAACTTATATGCATGTAAAAGATAACATAGGCATCAGATTGAAAGGTGGTCTAACTTCTGTCTGCTCTTCTCTCCAGGGCATTGAAGTCGTGTGGACAGGGGGGAACCGCTCATGTGAAATTAGTGGTAGAATGGGACAAAGAAACTAAAGATTAGTAAGTATGAAGTAGAAAGCCTTAAAGTGTATTCACCTTGAGAGTTGATGCTTATGACTTGCCTGTGGGAATTGTGCACCCTTCAGCAAACATGAGACCCCTCAGAAACTCCACCCTGTGCCCTGGCAGGGACATACTGTGGCTGGGTGCTCTAGACTTGCTCTGAGTTGGAGTCCTTTTCTCTGTAGCCAGGGCTTTGCATTATGCAGCTGGCATCTCGCCTGTGGCTCCTTCCCCCACAAATCATATTTGTGTGAGAAAGTTTGTGGGCAGTGAGTAGCTTTTTCTCTCGGAGATAAACTGGAGTGGGTGCCCACTGAGTCTGTTTACCCCTGTGTTCAGTTGTGTTGCCCTGGTAGGATCTCTTGCCAGTCAGCTCTCGCTCACGTGTAATGGGACAAATCCAAGAAAGAGCTGCTGATTGCACCTTCAGAATGGCTCCTTGGCAGTGTGGGGAGCGGGTGGATGTGCTGATAAATGTGCTGTCTCCCTGATGCAGCTTGTTTGTGAATACGGAAGAGGAGTATATTCCAGACTCCGAAAGTGTCCGCCAGCAGAGAGAACTTCATCATCAACCTCAGACCTGCACTTTATCTCAGTGTTTCCAACTGTACACCAAAGAGGAACAGGTAGGGACAAGACTGTGTAGCAGCCAGGACTCGGAAGATCTGGCTGGTCCATGTGCTGCCTGGGCTCCCATACTCAGCAGAGTAGCTGTCTTCTGCAGACACCAATTTGTTGAGACAGGAGAATAAATTTGTAACACAACACTAGTTACCAGTCCTGCTAACAGAGATTCTCTGCAGTGAGGAGAAAGCTGTGGGAGGTACTGCCTTTGGGTTTTTGCCCCCCAAATGTTGATGTGTTATCCTCTGTTCTGCAGTTCCTCCCTGTGAAATAGCAATGTCTTTTTCTGGCATACATTATAAAGGGTTAGAACAATGTGGCTTCTTCATGGGAATTTACTGCTCTGTCTTGGAGCAGTTGTGTGTTTCCAGGCCTGACCAGTGCTGGGGTGGGCTCAAGGCAGCCCCCACTGAGTGGGACCCCCCAAAGAGCAGTGCAGTAACTGCCAAGAGCAGTTCTCCAGGAGCATGGTGGTTCTTCTCCTCTAGCTCAGCTCGGAGTGTGAGGAGGTTGAAGTGGCAGGAGAGATGTGTGCCACAGGGCATACTAGAGATGGGTCTCATCTGGCCCTTGCTTGGAACACGTAAGCAATCTGCATTTCTTTGCCAGAGGTCTCTAATCTGCTGTAAAAAGGGATGGTTCTAGAGGTGGACTGTGGAGCCATGACTGAGCTTTAATAATTTTGGAGCCTCTCTTGTCACTTCTTTGAGGTGAGGGAAAAGTTGTTTGATAGCTTAAAGCTCCCTGGCTTCTGAGTTGTCTGAGTACTGGGCTGTGGAGAGGAGCACATGTTGTGTTTGTGTCTTTGAAAAGACACTTTCTCCTTGGAGGACAATGTAAATCTCTGCACTTTGTAAGCCTGTGCCATTGGGGCGTAGGGAGGAAGCGGTTTTCCAGAGGGCAGCAAGGTGTTGGAGATAAAACTCGAAGTACACCTGTCGTCTCTCTGTTCTGATTCTTTCTTCATTGCTCACTTTCTTGTGAGAATACTCTTACTCAGGCTGACAAGCTTGTCTGCTTTTTGCCTTTGTTTTTTCTTCTCCCCTACTTAAAAGGTGTTGGGGTTTATAAGGTGGAAGTCGCTTCTCTGCACAGCAGCACTAGCTGAATTCTGTCTGGCAGTGAGAACTGCCTCCTGTGTGAGGCACACGTGTCTCTTTGCTTGGCACTATTTTGAAAAGCCACATTGGAACCCTGCATTTCCAGTGAGCTTGATAAATGCTGGAGGTAGATGGGATGCAGGGGTCAGTGTCTGCCCTGGGCCCTGCGGTAGCAGAGGAATGGTGGCATAGTGAAAGCTGCCTTGGAATTTGAAAACTAATACCCACTCATGCTTCTTCCTTGTAGCTTGCCCCAGATGATGCATGGCGATGCCCACACTGCAAGCAGCTGCAGCAGGGTAGCATCACACTGAGCCTCTGGACCTTACCTGATGTTCTCATCATACATCTCAAAAGGTTTAGACAGGTAAGGATGTCTGCAGTGATGCTGGAGGACTGCTGCTCAGCCAGGGAGTGACCTGACTAGACCATCTCTTCAGAAGCAGCTCTTCTGCCTTGTGCATTCCTCTCCTCGGTTTTTGTTTTCCCCAAGCATGGTGACGTCGCTTCCACTGCAGCTTGTGCTATTCTGTCTTTACACAGGAAGGAGACCGAAGGATGAAACTTCAAAACATGGTTAAATTCCCCCTGAGTGGCTTGGACATGACTCCTCATGTTGTTAAACGCAGTCAGAGCAGCTGGAGTCTGCCATCTCACTGGTCACCCTGGAGGAGACCCTACGGTCTAGGAAGGGATCCTGAGGACTATATCTATGACCTGTATGCTGTCTGCAATCATCATGGCACCATGCAAGGGGGACACTATACAGGCAAGTATCCTGCAATATTACGTATGTTGGATCCTTTCAGAAAGAAAACAGTTGTATTTTTCTATTGAGAGTCAATAACTTCTTCATCTTTCTTGACAAAAGGACCTAACCCAACAAACAAGGACTGGCTATGTAATACCAGAGGGGTAACTTTTATGACTTTGAGGAATGCAACAATGTCTGACCCCAAATGTCTTACTGTATGTTTCTTTCTCTGCTATTTTTTTGTACGTTACTCTTCAGAGTAATGTAACTGGCCTTTCATGTTCCAAAAATGCTTCTGGCCACTCAATGCAGAACTTCTGTAGCTGCAAAAGGCTGTTATACATATGAAGTATTTGCACATTGCCTATGTGCACAGCCAGTTTATAAACTCCTCTTTGCTTGTTCCAGAGCAGCCAGAGATAGACAAAGTTGCTGGGTGGTTCTTAGGATCTGTATGACTTGACACAGCAGCCCAGAAAAGGCATGTGTCTGGTTTTCTCTGGGCTGTGTTGTCCTGGGTGGCCTTAGTCAGAAGGAGATACACTGATGGAGGCAGACTGCCACAAGTAACAGAATGTGAAGTGAATGGAGTCTCCCCGAGTGGTGTTCCGTTCTGAGCAGCAATGTTGGACAAAGAAAATCCTGAAATGTGAGCTGTTTATTGTATTCTGATGGCCTCAGGCCCCCATCTTGCCAGTCAGACTGGAAGAGGATGTGTTGCATGAATAAATCTGTTCCTTTCATTCTCCTCGGAGTCCATCATAGCAGATAAGGTCATGTTTAAGTTATCATACAGCAAGCCTGAGAGTAGTAGGAGTGAGGAAAATCTAATAGTACTGTATTTTCTCTCAGCGTACTGCAAAAACTCGGTTGATGGCCAGTGGTACTGCTTTGATGACAGTGATGTTCAGCAACTTTCTGAAAATGAAGTCTGCAAGCAGACAGCTTATATTCTTTTCTATCAGAGACGCACAGCAATCCCATCGTGGTCTGCTAACAGCTCTGTGGCAGGTAAGCCCCACTGGCATTGTCAGGGAGTGGTTGTAGTTTGTCTTTCATGGATAGTTCCTCCTTCTGAAGAATTTTCAGCCCAGCTCTGCTTAAGCCCCCACTGTCTGTCCCAGAACTAGGGACAGGACTAGGGAGGCTTGTCTCAGTCTGCTGCTGTGCATCAGAGGCTGTGGGCAACTCCCACCTCTTCTGTCACCATTAGTAGTGGCAAAGAGGCTGTGGACATGGGGGAACCCTCTCCATCCCCTTGGGTAATTCTGCTTAGAGCTGCACTCATCAAAACCATGACATATAAATGTGACTAGCTCATTCCCTCCAGCAGTGCTGTTGGTTTCAGGGAGGCAGCCAGCAGCTGAATGTGTTGGTTGAATCTGGGGTGAGCTGGGGGCCAGTGCAGGCTTGGTAACTTGCAGTGCAAATCCTTTCCTTTCCAAAGGAGTTTTTGTTGCAGCTCAAGGACTGCCCTCTGCCTGCATATAGCACTGATTCTTTTGATTCACAGCATAATGGGACAAGTCTTTCACTTATGACCATGGCAGGGGGGATTGAACTAGATGATCTTCAAGGTCCCTTCCAACCTAAACCATTCCGTGATAACTACTCCATGATTCCATTCCATGATAACTACTTCAGACTTAATCTCTCAGCAGTATCTGGATGCTGTGGCTGTGTGGGACAGCTCCAGACTCCAGGTGTCTGTCAAAGCCAGTGCAGTACATACCTGACCCTCAGTGGCCTTCCAAGGTTTCACCTGTTCTGCAGCTGCGTGCTACTGGTGTGATATCTGTGCCTGATTCCTTGCAGGCTCCACAAGCTCCTCTCTCTGTGAGCACTGGGTCAGCCGTCTTCCTGGTAGCAAGCAGCCCAGCATTGCTTCGGCAGCGTCATCGCGGCGCACGTCTCTGGCTTCGCTCTCAGAATCGGTAGAGCTGACTGGGGAAAGGAGTGAAGATGATGGTGTGTATCAGCACTGCCATGTTGGGGGGATACTGGGCCACTAGTCTTTCCGTTACAAATTCCCTACTAAAATAGCTACAAAATATGCAGTTACAAGGGACAGTTACTCTAACAGCTGGGGCAGGTGGGCACTGTGTCAGTAGGAGCAGATGGGTTCTGGCACAGGTGAGCTCTTCTCTGATATGAAAGGATGGAGAAGAGCAGGGCAGGAACCTTAAGGAGCCTTTCAAAGAAAGGAAATGCCATGAACGAAACCTCTCAATCAAGCACTTCTTTTGCTTGTGCCTTTTCTGTTTCCCTACAGCATGTTTTCAGGGAGGCTGACATGTTGCTACAGCTTAGCATAGGTACTAATTGTCTGCTGCTGTGCTGTAGACTGCTCCCAGGGAGGTGTGAGGGTACGCAATTCACTCGTGCATGCAAGTAACAGTTCAGTTCTTGTCTTTGCCTGGGTCTTCCACCTCCTACCTTATAACATTTGAAAATGTGGCGCTTCAGGGGTCAGTCTGAGCATTTTGAAGTGGGTAGAGAGATGTCCCTGCAGCAGTGTTGTGGTAACTGTCAGATCTAGCCATGGTAGTCACATTTCTAAAATGCTTGTTGTACTTTGTGTTTGTAAATACAGATACACTGCTTTATCTAAAGAGGTAGGAGTCCTACTTTGCCTTTTACAGGATGGCATGGGAAAATATTCTGTGATACAGAAAAATGTATTTCTGGAAGCACAATCATAGTTGGTGAAATCATTGCTAGTTTCAAGGACTTCCAAGGTGCAAAACCTATGTTTGGTCTCCTGCTACTCAGGGATGAGAGGAAAACCTGGATTTTCAGTTATAAGCTTCAGAGAATTACTTCTGGGTGACCACTAGCAAATAACAGTTGTTGAATTCCTTATTCAGCTTTTATGCAAGAAGCTGTGCCTGCAGCAGGCATGAAGAGATAGGCATACAATGTGGTGTAGGTGAGCTGTCTGACTCTGTTAGGGAAACAGCATCTGTGGATGGGTTGGATACACCGATTGCAGGCTTGACTTCTGTACTGAGGATGTTGCTTTCTTTCTCTGCAGGAGGATTTTCAACTCGGCCCTTTGTAAGGAGTGTCCAGCGTCAGAGCTTGTCATCTAGATCATCTGTCACCAGCCCACTGGCAGTGAGTGAAAATGGTGTCAGGCCCTCGTGGTCGCTCTCCGCAAAACTGCAGTTGCGCTCCAACTCTCCATCCCGCTTCTCTGGAGATTCCCCTGTACATACCTCTGCTTCCACCCTGGAGAAGATTGGGGAGGCTGCTGATGATAAAGTCTCCACCTCTTGCTTTGGCAGCCTGAGGAATCTCTCTAGCAGCTACTTGGAGCCCTGTGATGGCAGTCGGCGAGACCACAGGACGGCTCGCAGAGCGCCCTTGGCTGTCATGGAAGGGGCATTCAGGGAAGAGTCTGTTGTAAGGACATCTAGCTCAGATCTTTCAGATGGGTATGGCAAAAGCTCTGTGCAGCCAGACAGGAATCACCCTGCTTTGGACCCTTTTGATAACAATAATCAAATTGCCTTTGTTGATCAGAGTGATTCTGTGGATAGCTCTCCAGTCAAGGAGGTGAAAGTGCCCAGTGGGGCAGGGCTGGCTGCAGAGAAGGCAGATGGCACCCCTAAGAAGATTCACAGCTCCAAGGGAGTTTCGGAGCCAGACAAAAGTTTGAGGAAGGGAAGGACAGTCTTACCTACCCAAGAGACCAAAGTCTCTCGCTCTTCTCCTCCACTAAGGAGTTCCCAGAAAGTTTCCCGGTCTAGAAGTAAGACGGACTCATCTAGGGCCAGTGGGCGACATGGGTCTCCTGCTCCCACTCAGGCTAGGAAGGACCATAGCACGAAGCCCCTTGAGGTGACTGTCCCATCAGCTCAACAGAAGCAAAAGTCAGGTTCTTCTCCATCCTCCACAGCTGCCAAGAAAACCCCATCAGGCTCACTGACTAAGGGCTCTTCTGCTGGGAAGAGCCGGACTTCAGACCGAAGCCTCAGCAGAGAGGGCTCTAAGATAAGTCTGGGGTCAGATAAAACGAGTGTTACCAGCAGTTCAAGAACGAGCTCCCCACGGATAAGCCACTCTAGGAGTGACAGCAGGGCAGTAGACAGCAAGCATGTGCGGAGTTCCTCTATGGCCAACCTGCGGTCTCCAAATGTTGGTATGCGTTCTGGTTTGAAGAGGGACAGCAAGTCAGAAGAGAAAGGATTGTCTTTCTTTAAATCAGCCTTAAGGCAGAAGGAGACACGGAGGTCAGCAGACCTGGGAAAGACAACGATGCTCTCAAAAAAGACAGGGAGTGGCAGTTCCAAGTTGGGCAGTAAAAATGTGCTGGAAGACAAATCAGAGAAAGGTGTTGTCCCACCAGCCTCTCAAACCAATGCCAATGTTACTGCAAAAGAAAAACTTGTCCCAAAAGATGCCACACCCAACAAACATTCTCTGCTATCCAGTCGCAAGTCCAAGTCTTCCCAGCTAGATCCCGGAGTCCAGTCTCCTCCTTGCAGTGGCAAGCAGTCTGCTGACAAGCCGCTGAAAAAATTACCTTCCAGCATGCAGGTGTCTGTACGGCCTTCTCTGGAACCTCAGTGAAATGCTGCAATCCAGGTGTCTTTTCTTCTGCTGAGAAGCTAATTTATTCTGAGCTCTTGTGTTTTGTTTTGTTTTTTTTTTTTTGTTTTTTGTTTCATGTGCCTAATGTATGTTTTGAGGAGAAGATAACTGCAAGTTGTTAAAGCGCCTTTTGATTCTGCCATCAAACCAAATAGCCACAGGCAGCCAGCACTGATGCAAGTAGTCTAGCTGGAGTCGTTGTTGAACATGAATGCAGCTGTCCCATAGCACTCGTACAGGAGTCTCTTCATAGAAAATGCAACAACTTTCTTCAGATTGGAGGTTTGAAATCTGAAACCCAGTTGTACTGACACTAGTGTGCTTTGTAGAGCTGTGAACTGATATTCCTTTGGTCTTGTTCTAAGCAGGCTGTGTCCACGCTGGTGTATGGCCTTGTTCTGAGCTGTGGAGGGTGTGAAGGAAACTGGAAAGGAGAGACTGCTGCTTCTTTATGCTCTCTCTCAACCCTGTCTCCCTGCTCCCCTCCATTTTTTCTCAAGCTTTCTAAAGGGCAATATTTCAACACTAATGTTGTTTCTCAGGTATATACTCAGCCAGTATAGGAGGGACTAGCATTAGTGGATGGACAGAAAGGTACCTGTGTGTCCATGCGTATGTGTGTCTGTGTAATAGATTTTACTTTTGCATTCCAACAGCAGAATTTTTTTTATGAAGTGTAACCTGCCTTTTTTTGTTGCCACCTCTATGAAGAGTTTTACTCTGTCCATACCTAAGGCGACCTCTACCCTGTCCTCTTTAATTGCTTTCTCTTTTCTGAAGCACTATACTAAGCAACAGAAGAAATCACTAAGCAGCAGCTGCTTGCCAGCTCGTACCTGTGAAAGTGCTAGGTGGGAGATGGTTGCAGTGCCGTAGGAGAGCTGTCTTCATGCACCGGAGTCACAGTGATGCTGTTAGGACCCCTGTTCAAACTCCTGAGAAGAAGTGTTTCCTAATGTGCTCAGATGCTTAATTGTAGTGGTGTGAATATAGCATCCGTTATTTATAGGAGTAATGTTTAAATAAGCCAAGTGTCGTCTTGTCTTCTCTGCCTTCTCTGAGCATGCTTTGAACAAGCCTCTTCGTGTGGGTTGGAGGGGCTGTACCAAAATAGCGTGAAGCAGTTATCACATTCTCCAGAGCGCTGCTACGTTCCTCCCTTTGGCATGCTTCTCGCCTTCCTCAGTGGGTCTGGCTACCACATGTCTCATAGCAGAACGATCCCCATTCTCGTTTGGATGACGGTCTCTATCAGGGTTAAAACACTACATCTAGTGATGTCTTTGTTTACATGCCTTTCTTACAGGGGAGATTCCTCAAGTTCTTTAAGATTCCTCTTTAAAGGTGGATTCCTCAAGTCCTTTTATATACATGTGGTGTAATCTTTTTTTTTTTATTTCACGAGTTTTTATTAATGTGCTGCATATCCTTTATGTAGAGCAGCAATCTGTCGTGTAGGTCACAACATGCAGCAGCTGGGCAGTGTGCTGGGCACGCTTGTCTTCTGAATGAGGTCTTTGCCTGTCAGTCAGTCTCGTGTGGCAAAGCTTCTCCAGGCTTAGCTTGTGGACGGATGTATTTGTACACCTTTTCTGTCACTGTAACAAATAGCCCTCGAACAAGTAGTGACTCTGAGCTGGTCTGTTCCACCTCCTCTCTTGAGCTGATGTGCTGATGACCCTGCAAGAAGCCTTTGCCTCCAGGTCTGCTGGGCACGATGCTGCTCTGTGATCACTTTTTATACTCGGCTCACCACACATCTGCCGCAAGCTTTGGACCGAAGAATTTGTGGGGGAGCTGACACCTTGGAAAAGGCAGTGTGTGTGTGTGTAGCTGAGCTGGGGGTGCCACAGAGCCCTGGTCAGTGTGTGATGGTGAGCCCACCTGCAGTATAACCCTTGCTCTGTCCCAATGACGTTCTGCAGTACTTACCTTCTTACAACCCAGAAGCAATGCCAGTAGCCCGCATGTTTTAACAATATGCTGGACTCTGTGCCCCGGACTATGTTTTTAAACCTGAACGTAACCATCTTGATGCATTTCTTCTCCCAGGTATTTTTCAGTCTCATTTATTGCAGCAACAAGAAGCAAAGATTGCATTACTTACTTCTTAAATGTATGACTTGGATTATTCTTGGATTATTTTTTGTTATATCCAGCAAAGCAGATAAGACTTGCTTCACATTGTAGTACTTAAATTACTCCCTGAAATGTTGATGTTGAAGTATTTGTTTAAGGTTTTATCTGTATTAAGGTCTTGCACTGTGTTGGCTCTTCTCTTGTAACAACTCTTCTAGCAAAAATGGAATTCTGGGCGCTAGTGCTAACTTGGCGTGGTATCTTTTAATAGACAGAACCTAGTTTTCTGTGCATTTTATCATGGGACACTTGTCATTTGATAAAAATAACCTTTCACATTTTCTTTTCATGCCATTGTTCACTGAAGAAATTTAAACTGGAAGCTAGTCTATGGTTTCTGAGGTGTTTTGCTCCTGTGTTGCATGTCTGGACTGAAGGAAATTTTGAAGCCATGACCGAATTGGCATTTCAGCTGAACACCAGTTCAATATGGTTGTATTTGGGGCATGAGAATGGTCATTAGAGCTCCCATTTGGACGATGTGGGAATAGGAGGTCCTGATGCCAGGTGTTCCAGTAGCTGATGTTAAAAGCAGTCAAACCTCTGCAATCCCGTGATACACAGTCTAGCTCTTTTTTTGTGTATTGCCCATAATTCCTGATGGAAATTGCTGACAGCTCCAGCACTATCTACTCTGCATAAGCTGCCCAACTGGATTTTGTGCCTGTCCCTCTGAAAACAGCAGCGCTGGTGCAAAGGCTCCTCACTCTGCAAACGAGCGCGGAGTGAGCAGAATAGGCTGCACTGACAGTATCCTCATCTTAAAGCAGATGAGATGCTGCTCATCTCTGGTGGGCTGTCAGCACGTGGCGTGTTTTGTGGCTCAGGAGTGCTTGACTTAGGGTGTCCTCAAGCAAAATGTTTTGATTTATAAGGGTGCACTGTAGTTCTTGTTGAATGCAAGGCACGTGCTGGGCAAAACGTGCAAAGCCTGCCTGTGCAGGACCTGGAAGGCACAGTCCCTATTCTTGTGGCTGTGTCGATTCTGTAACAAAGCAGTTGAGAAAGCAGCCCTTTGCTGCCACTCTGGATCTCTGCTTTTTGGTATCACAGATTTCCGGTCGTATATGAACTTCCTTGCACGGGAGAGGGTTGAAGGGTGGGGATCCAGGAAACAATGTTTGTTGTGAGCATGAAACGAAGCCTGATTGCTGTTAAAGTCATGTCTCCATCAGTGATGTAGAGTAAATCTTTCTAAAACTGAGTGTAGGTTATTGTGGGCCATACTTGAAGTGATTTGGGAAAAAGCAACATCAGTCTTCTCTGCCTGCTTTAAAGCAGGCTCATTTCTTAGCCCTTTCATGCACAGGAATTCCTGCCCATGTGTATCATGTTGTCCAGATGTAAGGATGTGGCACAGGACTAAGGAACACTGCAGAGAGGGATCTTCCAAATCCTAGATGCCAACACCACCTTGGCTTTGTGTATTGATCCCTAAGGCAGTGGAGGCTTGAGGCAGCCATTTGTACATGGTCAGCTCTTTTCTTAAACTTCAGGTTTGGCTTCAGAAGCATTTGTGCCTTTGGAGGAGGTGGGTTCTGCCATCTCCAAAGGTCATTGCTGGCCAGGGATCTCCACCTGCCCCTGGGTGGTGGCATGCGGGGCCTGGAGATCCTGTGGCCACATGCCTGAGCTGGACGAGAACGGCCGCTGCCTGGGTCTGCATTGCCAGTCACACACAGCCGTGGCGCCTGGGGAGTGTCTCGTGGTGTGGCTGCCTACGGGGTGAGCTGTCCTGGCTTGGGGGTGGTGGAGTCTGGGACCCCAGAGCTGATGATCTGGAAGCAAAGGCTTACAGGGCAGCCTCACGTGGGTGAGAAATGCCTTGAAAGGATGAGGTCCAGCACTGTCCCAGTCCTCACGCAGCCATGCGAGCTCCAAGGGAAAGCAGACTTCAAGCCCTCTGAAGGGTTTTGTGATGTGTTTCCAGTCAACTTTGGGTTGAACTCGCCTGTATTGGCCACGTGTAACTTGTATTTCACATCTCTAGTCTGACACTCGCTCCTGTTCCTGGAATCAGCCCTCTGGGCATAGGAAAGCAGCACCTTCATTCCAGTGCTAGATTCCTGCTGGAGTCACCTAAAGAAATTATTTTTACCCTTTTTGGGCTGCGTCTTTTGGATAGCGTTTAGTAGTATACAAATTATAAGCACATTTTCAATGACGTGTATTAAAGAGGTACCTTTTATTTATATTAATCACATTTGATAGACAATTTGGTGCCTGCAGTTCTCTGTAACTTGTAAGTGTCTCACTTTGGGTGTATAAATTAACCCTTTCAAACTTATCAGATATGGCTAAATAAAAAAAATAAAATGCTTAGGATAGAAAATTAGCAGCTTAATTACAGTACACTTATTCCACTGTAAGTGCCCTCATCTGTCTTAGCTGCAGGGGTGTTTGCTTTCCAAAGCTGAAACTTGAGCATGACCAACCATTTTTTCCTCAGTAATAAAGGCAGTTTTGCATGGCAGTTCTCTCGCTGTACCCAAATGCATGCACTTACTAACTATGCAAGCATCTAATACAAACCATAGACCATGCTTTCAGTATCAGAAGCTGCTAGGTAGACTCCGGAGCACTGCTTTGAATCTGTACTTCTGTTTCTCGGTGCAGCTGCGTGTCAGCACATAGGAGCATGTCCCTGGGTTCCTGCTTTTTTTTGCACATCTTTGATTCTTTCCTTTGCAGAATTCTGCATTACTGACAAGGCTGGAGTGTAGCATAATGTCAAAAGGATCTGAAATGTTGAAATGAGAACAAACTGGTTTTCTGTATTGTATTGTTTTTTCTTTCTTTTTTAACAGGGAAAACCTGATCAGTGTTCGGTATGTAGCCTGCCATTTTCCATGTTACTTTAATGACGAGTTCTACGTTGTGAGAAGAGGCAGTCACCTGTAGCCATACGAGCACTCAAAAAAAAGAGTTTTTGTTGAATTTCTGTGCTAAGAGAGCAGTTTCCACTTGGTGTGCTGCCTGTACTGGTGATGGGGCTTCTGCCTGCCTTCCCAGGAAGAGCCATACTGGACCCCAGCTGCCTGTGAGGGTAGCTGTGAATCCTGTTCATGCTCCAAAACCGTGGTGGAGGTTGCGTTTTGGAGCCGTGCTCCCGTTTGACCGTGCATCCCACTGGGTTGGTTGTACGCACAGCGTGGGGCCGGCCGGAGTCACAGCCCGTGGGGCAGAGCAGGCAGCTGGCCTGGCAGCAGGCTGGCGAGGTCTTATGAGCAGCAAGTTTGGCTAGCAAGAAGTGTAGGTCCCGGGATTCCCCCTGGGCTGCCTGGCTGTGCCGCTGTGAGATGCCACCTCGCAGCAGCAGTTAGAGCAGTCGGTCTGAGCAGGGGCTGGGTGTCGGGCAGGTTCTTGGCCCCGCTCCCGCCGCAGGCTCTGTGCCCGTCCCCCTCGGTCAGCTGGCATGGAGAGGGTTTGGAAACAACATTCCAAATAATTTCACTGTTTTCTTTTTTTTTTTTTTTTTTTATTTTTTTCATTTGCCTACTAATCCAAAAATAATTTGGCAGTATCTAATGTTATCTGTGGAGGGAACTGAAATTTAGTTTTAATCTGTGGTGAGATGAAAGAACTACATGGTTTTCTTAATAATAGCACTGTAAAGCATTTACTATTAGGAGCTTTATTTTGTAAAATGAAAGTACCTCTGAAGACTTGTATAATATCTATATTAGGTCTAAAGGTTTAGGGAGTCTTCTATTTTTTTAAAGGCGATAGCACTCAATTTATCTGCAAATAGTGGTTTTTTTTTTTTTTAAAGACACAGATTAAAACTAAGTGTAAACACAAATTCTGTTTCACTCTAGGCCCTGCAGCACAAACGCGTTGCAAGAAAGTTAGTGTTAGGTTTGTATGGCATTTGTGCAGTGCAATAAGAAACCATTTTTAGGTGCTACATTGCCTTGGGTAGGGTGACACAAGGGAATACAGGCTACAAGTGGCTAGATTATTTTCTTGTGGCCTTCCAAGTATTAATTTGTACAGATTTGCTCACCAACAGTGCCTCACCATTGGTTAAAATTGAATTTAAGTCCTGTTGCAAATGCAGTCTTCTGGACACAATGTCAGATTTTACACTGGAATATCTACAGTTCTAAAAACTGCATGTCACATCACTGTACGCTGATACTGGGACGTGGGGCTTGCCCACACCTTTGATATTCTCTTCTGTATTTTAATGTTTTTGAACTGTACAGTAATCTGGAAAGCAGGCTGTCTTTACTTGGGATTGAACATTGTACCATAAATTTTAAATTATTTGAGGACAAGTGCATGAGACTGTGTCAATGCCTTTTATTATTTATTTGTATGTTTTATTATTCAAGGTGTATGCACTTTTAATATGCAGAATTTATATTTTTATGTTAAAAATCATTTTCTTTCAGAAAGAAGAGTTTGAATATGAGGAATTGGAATTAAGTGCAAAAAGGGGAATATGTAATAAAATACAATAAATTTATTACTAGGCATCCTGCCTGAGTGAGCTTTTTTTCCAGGTCCGCATCATCGCCTGATGAGGTGGCAGCACACACCGCTCGCTGCTCCAGCCTGGCCGTGCCCCCGCTCCAGCCGGGGGGACACACCACCCTGCCTGCTCTCCTGCCGCAGGACGTGAGCGGTTCTCGGGGCAAGGTTGATGTCTGTGTGGGGTAACCACGGGGGGTTTCGCTGCCACCTCTAACCACCCAGCCGTGGTGGCTCTGCCCCCTCCCCGCGCAGGCATGGGAGCGGGGCACGGGCTCAGTAACTGCCCTCTGCATCCTGAACAGGCTCCTCTTGAGAAACAAAAACCCGGAGACCTGTTTTGGGGCATAGACCTGTGTGCTGGGGAGGGGGAGACATGGGCTCCTACCTTACCCCCTGATGCTGTCCCTGATGCTTCTCTCTCTCTGCAGACTGGCAGCCCAGTCCTGCTGCTGCCCAGCTGGGGTCCCGCTGCTGGCATGTCCTGAGAGCGGGTGCAGGACCTGTGCTGGTGAGTTTGGTCTGTGAGCCCCATGGGCCAGCGGATGCGATCTGGCTCCTGTTTAGGGTTTGGGGACTCATTTCTGGGCAGGCAGAGGTGGGGGTCTCTCTTGTCTGCCTGTCCATGCCTTGTGTCTGGGCTCAGCCTCCCTGTTCCTGTCCCCAGAGCCCTGTGGGAAGCTCAGGCCTCCACTCGAAAGCTGTGACTGCCCTGGCTCCTTTCTGTCCGTGGGTCTCTGATCATGGCTTCCCGTCTCCATTGGCCCCATGTCCCAGGGCCACCAGGGCTGCGCTCCCCTTACTGGTGGGTAAAAGACTCTGGTGGGAGCGTCCCCATGTCCCCTCTCACGTGCAGCGCAGGTGCTGGCTGTGTTCCAGCCTGCTCCTTGTCCCCTGGCTGCTGTAGTGATGCAGTGTGCGGCTCTGCTGCTTGAGGTTTGGTTCAATATTAGCCTTTTTTAATGGTTCTTTATTGAACTGAGGCTTAAACTGTGCAAGAGTGATAGTAACTGAGTGTTTAATTGTGTACTCCTCTAGGTCTGCATCCTAATTAAATACTGTTTTTCATTTAGCAGGGTGTGCAGCGGTGGCTCTCTGGCTGTGGAGGAGAGCATGGAATGTAGATGGGCTGCTCCTGCCACCTCTGCGCCTCGGCCGGGCGAGGAGGATGAGGAGGACAGGGTGAGACGGGATGAGGACTGTCCTTGCTCCCAGCTACTGAAGGGGGGATATCTCTCTCTCTCTCTCTCTCTGGCTGTGTTGTCTACAGGTGACAACCTCGGCTGGGTGAGCTGCTCCAGCGGCGGCTGCTGCAGGCATAGCTAGGAAACCATCCCCATGGCTGCTGGGCTGCCTGGGCTCCCGGCTGGAGGACAAATGTGGTGTGAAATGCTTTAGTAATCCAGCGTGTCATCTCGGCTCAAGAACAGGAGGGAAAAATGAAACGTGGTTGGATCTGCCTGGGGTCATTTCCACTATGGACTCTGATCTTCCTGCTTGAGTGAGCCATCAGAGCTGTGTTGGGGCTGATGCTCGTGCTTCACAAACTTGCCTTTAAATGCCATTTTTGATTCTTACGTTTTTTTCCCCCCCCCTCTCCTCTCTCCTCCTGTGTGCGTATTTTTGTCTTCCTACTCTTCGAGATGCAGCATCCACATACATGCCCAAATACACAAAAGCAGCACTCCAGCTGGAGGAGTGGGCTCGGAGGTTTGGTGTCGCTGGTGAGGCTGCTGTGGTCTGGGCAGGCAGGTCCTGTCGAGAGCAGGGCTGGGGCAAGGCAGCTCGGCGCACGCTGTGCTGTCCGGGTTCCCGGCCTTGGCTGTGGGGCTCTCGTGTGGGGCTGCAGAGAGATGACTCTCATTTTGGACTCTTACTGTGGAGTCGTGGCTCCTTGCAGCTATTCAGTTGTCACCTTTGCTTTATTGCTAGGACAGATGTTCAGCTCTGCAAGGTGTGGGGCAGGATGGTCTGGCTCTTATCCTTCATTGGATTTGTTTGTGAGCTGCTGCTTGTGGGGTGGATCTACTCCAGAAGTCAGCAAGGGTGGGGAGGAGGGGTAAGGTGGAGAGTCTCTTCTGCTGTATTCTGGCCAGTTCTAGGGTGAGGTGCTTTTTTGCAATATACTTTCGGTGTGAAGAAGAGCTTCAGCCCAGCCTCCTTATGCCTGCAATAGCTGCTTTTTCCCTATACATCTTGTTGCCTTCCTGTCTCACGGATGTAGAATATTGTCACCTCTCCAGCCCTGGGGACAGCAGTAAGCTGCACCATGCTGCATGGTGCACTGGTAATCTCCGGCGCTCTGGGCAGAACGGGGAAAGGGCAGCCTTGCCCCGGAGCACTGGCTGGACGGCAGAGGAGCCGCCATCCTTTCAAATGAAGCCAGCAGGATCGTGCCACAGGGCTCATCCCTGCCCCGCTGAGCCGGCGGGAGCCTGGCCGGGAGCCCAGCACCTTCCCTGACAGCAGAGCTCCAGCTAGAGTGAAAAAACATACATATGAGGGACTGTTCTGCCTTTCTCTTGATTGCACTGAGCTTTCTTAAATTACAGCGCTGGCGCCTGTGATTGCCGTGGTCTTCCAGCAGCCAGTGCTAGAACCACGGCCCAGCTCCGGGAGCTGCAGAGCTGTGGCCCAGGGGGTCCCTGACTGCACATCCCTGGAGGGTCGGGACACCGCCGGCTGCTTCCAGAGAGGGTTGGGGATGGGGGGGGCACTGCCTCTGCCCCTGTGCCTGCAGGGGAGCGTGCTGGGGTCCGCTGCTCGCACCCCAGCCTGGGGCCACAGGGATTCCTGGGGGGCTGTTACAGCCGGCTCTGCTCCCCACTGCAACCTGCCGCTTCTCCCAGCTGGTGCGTTTCCCAGCTTGGGATGTGGGGCACACGCTGCTCCCTGCCTGCCTGCGCTCCCCTGGCTGTGATGGCCGAGCCCCAGTCTGGTTTCGGTGCAGCGGCTGGCTGGTGTCCTCAGCGCAGAGCGTGGCAGCTCGTAGAGGGGAGCCTGGCTCTCCCTGGGCCAGGACCAGTCCCAGCACTGAGAAACCGGTTTGCCAGCACCCCTCCTATGCTGTGGGGCCCAGGGGATGTGGCTGGGGCCTCTGGGCTTTGACCTGCCCGTCCAGTGGCTGAAGGTCACAGGAAGGTGGGCAGGGAGCTGTCGGCGTTGGGCACTGTGTCTCAGGCAGCAGCAAGCCTTGAAGTGACATGTTGGTTGTCAGTGAAGGCCATGTGCCCCCCGCTGCCCTACTTACTCCCTGGGGCAGGCGGGGGTCACCCATGAATCCCCCTTTGGTCCCCAAATCATGGAGGTGTCACCAGCTGTTTCTGATGTCCCATCACCCAGCTGCAATTCTAGAAATGCTGAAGTTGGTTTACCAAGAGCCATGCTGTGTGACCCCTTGTCCCAGCGTGTCCTTGGGGAGACAGGCGAGTACCGCCAGCCCATGCCGTGGGGCTGTGTGTGCAGCTTTTGTCCGTGTTTCTGTCCATCCTGCTGGGAACGATGAGACGGAGCTGAGCCCTCCGGGGTGGCCCGTGGGCGCTTGGGTGAAGGAGCTGGTAGCTCTGCTGGGCAATCACGGCGTACGAGACCCATCCTCTTATTGCATACCAGAGAGAGTAATTACTTCATGTCTTGTATGGAAATGGGGATGACAGATGTCATATTAAATCATAGGGTCATCACTTATTTATAGGTGATTACATTAAAGAGATATTAATATAGCCAAAGGCTTTGCAGAATTAGAGTTAATATATTTTTGTTTATTATATTTGCCAATATTTCTCCAATCCAGCCGGGTTTTTATGGCCACTTATTAAATAGAGAGCCCGCTGCAGTTGCCTTAACCTAGCTGGGAGGGTGGTGAGAGGACAATTGGAAAACACTTGAGAACTTTGATCTTCGAGTGATTAATTTTTATTGCCTCCTTGTTTATGAGGGTGCGATGGCAGGTGCTTTGCGCACTGTGAAATGAAGCCAGGGCAGGTTAGGGCTCCAGCCGTTATTAAATCTGGGTCAGCAGGGGAGGCCACGGCTGGGCGCAGAGGTGGGGCTCGCAGATGTTCGGGTCCTGGGCCGGGATTACTGCTGTGCTAAGCCAGGATTAGATTATTGCAAAACGAGGCGTGGATTTCTGACACCCCGGGGAGGCGGGGGTGTCCCTGGGGAGCACTGGCCATGGCTTTCCGCCTTGTCCCCGTGCCCCTGGAGCCTGGTCTCAGGGCCAGCGAGGCACCTGTCCCGCAGGCATTGGGGGACATCAGCAGAACTGCAAACTAGAGGAGCCAAGAAAACCACTTGTTCGCCTGGAGGACCCGTCTGGGCAGCAGCAGCGGCTCCGCTGTGTGAGGACGGCTGCTGGTTGTGCCGATCGCGGGGGCCGAGGGTGCGGAGGATGGATGTGCGAGGAGCTGCCCGCTCCCTGCCTGCAGGCAGCTGCTGTCTGGGGGGATATTTATTAACACCCAGCTGCCTCTGAGAGACAGAGCAAAACCCAATCTTTGGAGGCCGTCAATAAATTATAACATATTAGGCACTGTCATCCCTACCCCTGGACTCTTAAATTTTGTTCTAATTAGAGTATCGCTTTTCCTTTCTCAGCACTTTTTCCTCTCTGCTGGGTATCGATCCTTTCTCTGTGGGGATCTGACCAACTGTTGACAATTTATGGTAACATAAAACTAGTACCTCTTATAGCAAAACCCCAGCTTTTAATAAAAACCGCTGACACCAGCCTCTCGCTGGCAGCCTAACCTGATTACCAAATGGATTTAGCAGTGAAGGCTGCGCTGCTGCCCCGGTCGTTTTACGCATAGGGATTTTTACTGTAACACTTAACAGGCTTTCAATTGTCATAATATTTCATAAATACATATGTACCTAATTGAAAGCTTTGAGGCCAATAGGAAGCCCTGAGAGCGTTCCCCGAGCCTCGCCTGCCTGGTGGGCACTCACGGTGTCTATCTGATGGTCAACGGGGGCAGCCGTGGGGCTGTAGGGTTGGGTCGCTGATGAAATTCCCCTTTCCATGGCCAGGGGGAAACTTATGTGTAGGTTTTTGTCATATGCGGAGGAGAGCCTGACAATATTTGGGAGCTGCGGTGCCCTCCTCTCGACAGCCGAGCTCAGTGTGAGGATGGGCTCCTTGACGTGCCACCCTTGGTTGTCAGGAGCTTGCTGTGCTTTTGTGATTGCACAGTGGCGGCTCCTTCTCCCCTCTTTTTGCACCTACAAAGCCTCTACGTGGGTTTGCGAAGGCCGCAATGCCCTGGGACACCGGCTGCCCAGGTGGGGGGCTTCATCCCTGTAGCCCCCCCTGGGGATGCTTGCACTGCCACCGACCCACGCTGCTCCGCACCCTGCTTGGGGGGAGGGGACGACGAGCGGCACCCCAGGGTCTACCCTGTGGAGTGGGGCGGTGGCAGCAAAGCTGGGGAGCAGGGACCGGCCACTGCCACAAAGCAAATGATTTCCCAGCGACTGGGGTTTGCTCACTGGTTTTCCTGTCCCACCCAGCTGGGAGCGCTTGCTGCGTTGGCGTTAGTCCTGCCACCTCTTTACCGGAGATGTTTAAATTGGGAAAATGAGCACATTGTTGGCTGCTGGGGCAATTTATCAAGGCACCGCACGGCCCTTTTTCTGTATTAGTTTCATCCAGTGAAAAAATAATAAGAAACTGCATGTCTAACATAATGACCTGAATTTCTTAATAAACGAATGCAGTGCGGAGGGCGGTATGTTTCCACTTGGTCTGAGCCAAACTGTGATAAATTGATCCTTCCTGAAGGTATTGAATATTTCTCGAACTATTCATCAGCGCCGCGACAAATTCCTCGGTCGGCACTAGCTGACATCCGATTTTAAACACCTCTTCCAGGCCCCGGCACAGAGGAGCGGCTGCTTGGGAAGCAGGGACCTTATCATTTTTTAATGCACTGCAGTTCCTGGGCTTATGGAATATTTATAACAAAGTCGTTATTTACCAAACAAACCAAAGCGGGGGTGGATAACCCGGGCGCCTCCTGTGCCCCTTCCCTTGTGGCTGAGGGTCCTGCTGGAGTGTGTGGCCCCAAGTGCCACAGGACCTGGGTCCCTAATGTCCCTCTGACTGGAGGCCCTTGCCTGGACCTTGGTCTCGTTGCTGTGGGTGGTGAGGAGCTGGTGGACGGTGGGCAGGGACAGGGATGGCAGGGACAGGGGGTGCTGCTATGGGCTTTGATGCTGGGAAGCCTCCGAACCCTTTCACTTGTCCTTGCTCCAGCTCCCCCAGCCCCTTTGCTGCTCTCCTCTGGTGACAAACACTGGCGGTGGCTTTGCAGGTTGAGGCTGGTTGGGGCTTCTCAGACCTGTGGCAGCGGGTGTCCCTGCCGGCTTGGCTGTGGTGGGGGTACGGGGTCTGCGGGAGCTGGCAGTGGCCACGCTCTCCTGGGAGCAGACAGCGTGCTGGCAGTCCAGCTCCTGCTCCGGGTCTGCGGCGCTCCCTGGGCATCCCGTTAATCCCAGCCCTCCCATGCCTTCCCTCCCAGCCCACTTCCAGGGCTGAAAGCGGCATCTCTGTCTAACACATTGCCATCAGCTTGTTCTGCTGGGTGTCACCAACACCGTAACATCTGCTCTCTCTGCCATTCGCTTCCGTCTGAATCTTTTTTTATTGAAATGAGTTTAAATTATCTGAGAATATATTAGATTACTCTTTCCCTGCGGTTAGCACACTTGTATAGATGTGAATAAACTGCACAGTTAGCAACGCTCGCACGCGCTCTCGCTCCCTTTTTTAATCTAAAAGAAGCTGACTCCCTGGAGAACTGGCGCGTTTCCTAACGACCTTAATGAGTTTCCATAGCTGGGGTCAGATTATCTAGAAAGGCGGTAATGGTGGGGCCGGGAGGTGGTTCTCCTTCCACCGCTGCGCCTCTCCGATAGCTTTGTACTCCAGACTGTAAATAAAGCAGAGTTTGATAGCTCTGCCTGGGTCCGTGATGAATACATTTTCTCCTTTAATAGGCAGCAGTGTGTGTGTTGCAAAGCAATTCATGAAGCCCATATGACAGTCTTTAAGCATTTTAATATTTTGCAAATGATTTATCATTGGTAACGAGCAGATGATATACTCCACTTCAAGGGTATGGATTATCTATTAAAGTCCACGCGTAAAAGGCATCTGCGAATGACATACTGCTGCAGAAAACGGAAAGTACAACTTATCTTTTGTTTTACAGGAGGGGTCAACAGCTTCTGCCACAGCTCAGGAGATAACCGGCCTCCCCGCTCGCTGCTCTAATGATGGCGGTAAATATCTGCCGTGGTGGGGTCCTGTGCCGTGCCGGCACCGATCCTGCCCCTGCGGTGCTTTTGGAGCGTTCAGCCCCTGGAACCGGAGCTCATTTTGTGCCTGGTTAAGAGCGGAGGCTGGTGCTGATTCACTCCCGCCGCTGGATGAATTTGAGGGCTGTGATATCATCTCTTGGAGCTCTCTCTGCTCCAAGGAGCGCAGAAGTCAGATTTATTTATTGATGAAGCAGTTCATACGGTGGGGCCGATCGCACCGCACGCTGCCGGGGCTGCCACGCACACGCGTGTGCCGTGGGGCCGAGCCCCGAGGTGCTGCCCGGCGGGTGGGTGCCACCATGGATGGCAGTCCTCTGTCCCCTCCGTGCTCTCCGCGCACCGTGCTGGGGGCAGTTGTGTGTGCACACGCGTGTCTCGTTGCCACTGGGAGGTGCCCGTGGCCCGGGCTGCCTGCGCTGCCTGCGCTGCCTGCGCTGCCTGTGCTGCCTGCGCTGCCTGCGGCTGCGCACCCCCTCGGCGGTGCCGGCCCCATGGCTTGGGGATGTGCAGGGTACCCGTGGCGGGTGTGCTGTGGGCTGGTGAAGCCACAGCCGGGGCTAGTGCCAGCCTGCCCCGCTGCTGGAAAAGTCCTGGCTCTGCTCTTGCCTGCGGGGCCTGGGGGGCACGGGAATTGCACCAGTACAATAGGCACAGGGATGGAGAACTGTCCCCCCCCCCGCATTTGGAAAAGAACGGTCTGGGGTTTTCGGGTTTAAAGCTGACCCTGGGTGCCCCTTGGAGCCAAGAGCAGAGCTGCGAGCACCTTGGTAAGATGCTGTCATGGTGTGACGCTGCCGTGGTGTGACGCTGTCGTGGTGTAACGCTGCACAGCGTGACATGTGGTGTGATGCTGTGCCCGGCCCCGCAGCCCGGCTGATCCCTTCTGCAGAGGACGTGCAGCGTGGGGCGTCCCCCATGGGTGCACAGGGCATTCTCCGCTCCCCCTGCAAAGCCAAAGCAGCAGAAGGTGCTGTGCCGCAAGGTTTCGCCAAGACCTGCTGCACCCCCCTCCCTCCATGTCCCGGTGGGCTTGGTGTTCCCAAGGGAGGTGCTGGCTGCGGGACACGTAGCTCTCTGCACGCCTCAATGCCGACTTTGACCTTCTTTGCCGTGTTTTGCAGTCAGTGGTGCCCGTCCCGGCGCGGCACCGCTGAGCTCTGGGGCTAAGTGGGACCTCGTGGGCTCAGGGTGGTGGTGGCAGCAGGACGTGTCCCCCAGGCGCTGGGCACCTCCCGTGTATGCCCCTTGCATTGCTGCGTGGGTGGCCACAGTGGCTCGGTGGTCACAGCTGGGGACAAAGTGGGACCCTTGCTGCCGTGTGGCAGCTGCCATTGGTGCAGGGAGGGTGTGCGTGCTGCCCCATCACTGTGCCGGCTTCGTTACAGAGAGATTAATGCTGGTTATTGCATTGGGAGTTTTATCACCTGAATGTTTCCTCTTAGCTCCTGGAACCAACTTCAGCCCAGATTTATTACCCAGCAAATAAATACAAGTGCAGGTTTATTTTGCCTCCTTGTTCATCCGAAAGGAATGAAAATGTAAGCAAAATATTAAAAATAAAATAGACTCAGTTTTACTTTAATTGACCTTTGATTTTTAACTTAATACCTTCCCCATGTTGCTGCTTCAACCTTTAATTTCTCTTGGTGAAGTGGCTGTGTTCAATGATTCATTCTGTCCCGAGGCAAAGCACACACTGTAATTGGTTTTTAACTTCCTGGAATGTCAAAGCCAGGATTGAAATTTTACGTATCACACCACCAATTCAATACTGGCTTTAATAATAATGTTGCAGAAAGGAAGGCAGATTTACAGCTGTAGAAAAATGTAATCAAATTTTGAGCCAGAATGCAATAAGTCCAAATGCTAGTTTTCATTTGGAAGCTTGTTAGATAAATGTGGTATCACCTGAGCAGTTCCCAGATCATTTCTGCCGCTCCCTGCCACATTGAGCGTTGCTGGCAGACGTGTGGGAGCTGCAGGAGCTGCTGCCTGCACCGCTGCCTGCACCGCTGCCTGCACCGCTGCCCTAGGCGGGGGCAAGATGCAGCCCTGGGTGCAGCATGGGCCTTGGGCACGGGGGGCGGCTGCACAGGTACGGGGTGTCCCTCGTCAGCCCCTGGTCCTGCAGCCTGGGGAGGGCACGGTTGGGAGCTGCTCCCGATGGCGTCTGTCCCCAGTGTCCACCGTGGGACAGAGCTGCGCTGCAGCCAGGGCTGCCGGCCTGTGCCCGGGCGATGCTGCGGTGCCCACCGCCGAGCCACTGCTGCCCTTCTGCTCTGCCAACCAGGGTGCTTCGGGGCGGGGGGGGAACACCCCTAATACACTGCAAATGCCAAATAAGTAATCGATTTTGGCCAATTAATGTCTGATAAAAACTAATAACCCTTCTCTCCCTTTCTTATTACCGAATGACCTCCAGCAATCCATTAGTTTAACAAATGATATGCGAGTGTTCAGCATGGCTAATGACTCTGGATTAAACCCAGTGACACCTAATTCATCAGTGTGCTCCTGCACCGCAGTGCCCATTACGCTTTGCTCTCGTCCGTCACCGCCGGTTTCTCACAACACCGGTCGCTGTGCTCCTGGCACCCTTGGACGGAGGTGGCCCTGGGGATGCCACATGCTGGGCGCTGTGTCCCCTCGTCCCCTGCTCACTCCGACTGGAGACACCAATGCCTGCGCTTGACCGGACCCCGCTGCACCCGGCAGCCTGGGGGTGGCCGCCCTGCACCGCCCTCAGGGCTGAGACTTCACGAAAGCCGTCTCAGGGTTTGGGGACCCAGGACTTCAGGAAAAGCCATCTTGGGGTTTGGGGACCCGGCAGTCCCGCGGTGTCTGGTGCCAGCATGGCCAGGCAGCCCGGTGCCTGTCGGCCGTGGGCTCCGTGCATGTCCTCACTCCACTGCCCATGCTGCTGCTCGCGGCTCCGCTGTCCCTGCTCTCTACTTACGCTGTCTTAAAAAGCTAACTAAGCTGAAATTATTTTCGTTCCTTAGAAGAGCCTTTAAATAATGTATTGCCCTCACTTGCTGTTACTGAACGTTTCAAAAATCCAAGGGACTTTTCCTTCTCGCTCGTGTATTTGCATCTGTTTGTTGTGGGGCCATGAATTACCCTTGGCTGAGGTCGTTAGAAATTCCCTTTCAAGGCTGCTGCCCTGGCAGCCTCACCACAGCCGGCGTGCCAGGCTGCAGCGGGAGGTGGGTGCAGAGTGGTGCTGGGCAAAGGAGCAGCCGCTGCGGGTGGGTGGGAGAGCAGCAGCCTGGCCGCCTGGCCGCTGGCAGAAGCACCGAGCCTGCAGCCCGCTGCTGGCCCAAGGAGCTGGGCACCAGCATCGGGCACCCACCACCCCCGGCACATCCAGCTTTGGGGAGCGCAGCGCGTCACTGCAGAGCAGTGACAGCTCTGGGGGCACTTATGTGCTGCCCGGTGGGCTTAAATAAATAGCCGTGCTGGAGCTGCTGGCCATCAGCTCAATTTTGATGCTGCGCATCACGCTACATTTCCCACGCCAGAGATGCAAAGCACAGCACTGGCCCCGGTCTGGAGCGGGGACCTCCATGCCGTGGGGAGAGTGGCTGCGGGAGGATGGCATCCCCGGCTCTGAGCCGTTGGCGAGGGGGATCACAGGCACGGCTGAGACAGGGCTGGCGGGGACCGCGTCCCTTCCCCTCACCTCTCTGAAGGCAGACGGACACTGGATGACCGCTGGCAGCGCCCAGAGCCCCCAGCCTGCTCCCCTGGGAACGTACCCACAGCGGGGCTCGGGGGGTGGCCAAGGGCATAGCTGTGGCTGTGACCCCTTGAGCGCATCCCCCGTGGGCAGCAGGAGCCTGAGCTGAAATCCAGCCCCAGCCACTCCGGAGGAGTCGCTTCCCACCCACCCTGGTGCCTGAGGTCCTGGCTGGCCGTGCAGCTCCCTGTCCTGCATTTGAATGGCAGCAAATTGCGATTAAATTCAAACCACTGAAAACAGAGCCCCTAAAAACATCCTCCAAAGAACTGTACCTCCTGGGAAACGGTGATAACAAGTTGCAGAAGGAAGGATAATTAAATTAAGGGAACTGTCAGCAAAGCAAAGGAGTCCTGTCCGGAGCAGTGAGGGAAAAGTTTTCCTTTCTGTGCCGGCGTTGAATGGATTCTTGTGTACTCTGCAAGGTTTTAAATATTATCATCAAAGTTAACGCAAGCATTTATGAGGCTGTCAGGGCTCCGGTGCTCACATCTCGGTGTGTGATGTTCCTGGGGCCGGCGCTCTTGGTCAGTTGGAGGGAGATCACTTATTTGAGCTGCTTTCCTGGCTGGCTGAGCAGCCAAACTCATTTACAACCTGAATTTCACAGGAAATTAAACTCTCCCAAAAGGGCTAAGGAAGATATGAAACTGGGTAAATGTTAAACCTGGTAGAAATTTCTCCCATAAAGTTTCTTCCAGATATATTCCCCTTTTCCCTGAAGTGACAGTATTTTTGAATCATGTTTCCGCAAGGCGCGGGCACTCCCGGGGGAAGCTGCCCGAGCGGTGCCGTCAGCCCCGGCAGCGCAGCGGGGTCCCCCGGGAGCTGTGGAGCGTGAGCTGCCGCTCCATCTGCTTTTAAGACCCTGCAGGGGCAGGAGTGGGGGCAGGACCTGGCAGTGCTTTTGGGGACCGCAGCGCCTGGGCTGGGCTGGGCACAGGCTCCCCAGGGATTTGGAGATGGGGACAGGGATGGCGGGGGGGTTTACCGCCACCCGCACATCATGAGCCAGCCTGCTGCGCCGCCACATCAAACACCGAGACGAGGCACTGTATAAATAATACATCAAATTCCCCAGGTTGCTTTTCACGTCAGACCGCCGCCTTCCAGCTGAACCCTTTGAGTGCGCTATTGGGGTACGGGGACAGCAATTACTTGGGGTGGCACAGGGCTGCCGAGCTGAGGCGCAGCCGGGGAAGAGGAGTCGCGTGAGGTCCTGCCCGCTGCCCGCGGGTGAGGAAACCTCTCCCCGCTGCTGCTGGAAGGCTGCTGTGCGGCGCAGCGGCGTTTTCTGAGCGACGGGAGCTGTTGGGCTGCAAGATGCCCCTGCGGCTCGTGGCCCCGCTGCCCTGCACCGGCACCCACAGTATGGGTGCTGTGGGGCGGAGGTTGGCAAAGCGCTGCTGCCCAGGCCTGACGCCATGGTGATGGGTGCCTGCAGCAAGCCAACAGGATGGTCTGCACCGCTCAGCATGGTGCCGTGCTGGCACAGGCTGAACCCCAGCTCTCCCCAGCCGCCTCGGTCCCTGCCAGGCCACTCTGCACCGAGGGCTTCCAGCACAGCGTTGGCTTCCATTAGCCTTCACCCCAAAATACTGTCCCTGAGGGCAATGACTATTGCCCCAAGAGGCGCTGCAGAAAGAGGGGACCAGGTGAGGTTGTTGGCTGTGCAAAGCAAAGGGAAGTAAATGCCAACAGGACGGTGTGAAGCTGGTGTGCGGTGTTCCCAGGACTGCAGGTAGCGGGCTGGAGATGCAAGGTGGCCGCAGGAGGATTTTCCTTCCTGCCAGACGGGCTCTCCTCTCTGCATGGGTGTCGTGGTTTAGGCCAAATCAGCCACTGGGGACGTGGGGGACCCCAGATGGGATCGACAGATGCTCCCCTCTACCCCTCTTCAAAAAGGAGAGGCAGAGGAGGGAAAAAAAGAGACTTAAGAGTTTAGAAGAAACTAAACTACTTTAATGAGATATTAATAATAACATACAAGGAAATAATGAAATATATACAAAACCGTATCAAGCTCCCAGGATGACAATCACGACACCGGCTGGCACTGGGGCAGTCCCAGGCTGGACTCAGTGGCGGACGGGAACTGGATTCCGGGTCTGCCTTCAGGATCGGGACCAAAGGCAGACAATTGAAGTGAAGACAGCGAGAGAGTGAAAGAGCGGAAAAAGAGAGGAAAAAAAGAGAGAGAGTGAGAGAGGGATCTGACCCTCAGCTTTTATACTGAGCGTGATGCGGATGGGATGGAATACCCTGTTGGTCAGTTTTGGGCCACCTGGCCTGTCCGCTCCTCCCTGCAGGTGGGACCCCACTGCGCTTTTCCGCTTCCGACCCTCCAACGTGGCGAACAACAAAGGTGGTTGGCCTTGGCGGTTATAGCGATAAGTATAAGCAAGAGCCTCTGCGCATACCATGTCTGGACATCAGCTATAAACATTGGTCTGATCACTCTGAGAGAGCGAACATTGTCTGTATAATATGCTGTTAATTTCAGCAGTTAGAAGAGGCCCAGCTAAGAAGCAAAGTTAATGAACAAAATTGGTCCAGTTTTACCTCAAACCAGGACAATGGAGTTTGTCACAAACCGGGGGCGATGTGTGATCCCGTTGGAAGGCGGCACAGCGCACAGGGCTGTTGTTTCTTGCGTGCCAGTGGTGAATCGCAAGGAGCATTTTGCAGCCTTCAATTAGCCTCAGCTTGAAATCTCCGTCCTTCTCCAAGGCCATCTCCTGAGCTGGTGGGAGGGCTTTGGGAGCTGCCACCGGAGCCTCCGCTCACGCTGGCAGGGACCCCGGGGCAGCTCTGCCCAGCAGGACACTGCGAGCGCCGGTGCTGGTGGGGCTGGACGCAGGGGATGCCAGCGGGAGATGCCAGCTCAGGTGGGGAGCGAGGACCCCCCTTGTGGGGGACATGATGAGTTTGGGAGGCCCCAGCAGGGTGATGACGCTTCCTGGGGAACTTGCGTCTCCCCAGGCTGGAGAGCATGAATGTCTCGCTGCCTGCCGGAGCTGGGGCTGGCTCGGGCACTGGCGCTTTCTGCCAGCCTGGTGCTTTCTCCCGCTGCTGCTGACGTTCCAGGCTGGGGCTGGGAATACAATGAAGAACAGTGTAATATATGGAAATGAATCTCCAAACTCATACTGTGTCTGTTTTGCATGATTGGTTTCTATTAAATTACTGCTGTGCAAACACACAGGCAGAGCCCGGTGGGTTTGTGCGTTCTTGAGAGCGGGAGTCTCCGCGCCGGCTGCTCCGAGACGCATCTCCGCTGGCACTCGCGTGATTGTCCTCTCTTTCCCTCCTTCACAGCGTATTACTCTCTGTGATGATTCAGCTTCGAGCCTCTCATTCACTTTAAGGGATCGTTTAATATTTAAATACTTGTCACCAGAGCTGAAGGCTCTGAGCGCAGTCAGCGGGGGCTCTCCTCCTCCTGTCAGCCCTCGTTACGCCAACAGAGCTGCCCGTGGGCACCGGTGGGGGACCAGCCCGAGCCCTGGCTGGCCCCTTGGCAGCAGCGAAAGCAGTGCTCTTAATTATCAAAAGCCCATTTTCAATTCTGTTTCTTCTCTTACTTTGTCTTTTAATCCTAGTTACAAATTATCTTAGACGTCAGTGTGAGGAGCAGAGGAGCTAATCCGATGTGACGGTCCAATCGTCTCTGCTGCCGCTCATGGGTTTGGCTGTGGATCGTGCCGGGAGCGGTGGGACCGGCTCTGGCCGTCAAGTCCTCTCTCTGCCGGCTGCCTGGGGGTGGCCACGGCATCCGTCCGGCAGAGGCCACGGCTGAAGGGGGGGAGCGTTCTCAAGCGAACCCCAGGTCTTCCACGAGCTGATGCTCCTCTGCCCGTCAGCACCAGTGGGGCCGCATTTGCCAGGAGACGTGAGAGTCCTTGGGCAGCCTGGAGGATGCGCAGCTGGACCCGGGGCTGGCGTGTCCCCCCCCATGCTCACAGCTGGGGACAGCTCGGAGCCAAGGCAACGCTCGCAGTCCCACTCCCCTCCCCACTGTGAGGGCCTCCAGCCCCGAGCCCAGCCAGGTTCCCCCCCCCGCTGCCCCTGTGCTGCAGGGCTCAGCTGGGGTGAAGTCCCCCCTCGGGGCGTCATCTTGTCTGCCCAGACCCCAGTGCCCACCCTGGGCCACAGCCGCCTGCAGTGTGGCTCCGCCGGCCAGCGCCGCCGTGGCCATGGCCAAAGGACAGCCATAGCCTGCTCCTGCGCACCTTCCCAAGGGCAACTCCCCAGGCACATGGGCTCGGGATCAGGAGCTGAGCGGGATTTGCAGAGCTGCAGGGATGAGAGGGAAGGCGGGAGCTGCTCACCAGAATGATGTCTGTCTCTGGCACGCCAGTTTCCGTGCTCGCTGACATAGGGAATGATAGCAAATGAGCCTACTTTGCAGAAATTGAGGAAAATCCCATTTTGCAAATATTTTTTCATGAGGTTTGCAACATTCTGTGTTGCTTTGATGCATTTCACCCAACTCTGCCCAAGACTGAGCCACTAAAAAATAAACCCAATGTCTTTGGAAGGTAATAGAAAACGGCAGGGACTTGACGTGGCTCCCCACGCTTATGCCAGCGCCCGGCAGGGCAGGTTGGGCACTGGCGATAACCTGATGGCATTGGTGCAGCTCCCCATCTGCTGCTGGCTAACGCCATCGGGTCCTGCTGCGACAGCCCTGGGGCTGCCGGGGAAACCAGGTTGGCTCCTGGAGCAGAGGGCTTTGGAGCAGCAGTGGCTGTTCGCAGGTGGGAGTCTGAGCAGCTGAGGGTAAAAGCTCCCAGCACTGTTCATAGGATCATAGAATGGTTTAGGTTAGAAGGGACCTTAAGGACCATCTAGTTCCAACCCCCTGCGGGCAGGGACACCTCCCCCCAGCCCCGATTGCTCAAAGCCCCGTCCAACCTGGCCTTGAACACCTCCAGGGATGGCGCAGCCACAACTCCTCTGGGCCATCTGTTTCAGTGTTTCACCACCCTCAGAGTGAAAAATTTCTTCCTGATACCTAATTTAAATCTCTGCTTTTCCAGTTTGAAGCCATTAGCCCTCGTTCTATTGCTACATGCCCTTGTAAAAAGTCCCTCCCCAGCTCTCCTGTAGCCCCTTTAGGTATTGGAAGGGGCTACAAGGTCTCACCAGAGCCTTCTCCAGACCGAACAACCCCAACTCTCTCAGCCTGTCCTCACAGGAGAGGTGCTCCAGCCCTCTGATCATCTTTGCAGCAAAAAAAGCTGAACAGCCCCAAAGACCGCCGGGAGAAGGATGAGAAGGGCTTCTCAGTCTTGTAGGCTTCCATCCGCCAGCTCCCACCTCTCGCCCCATCACCCTGACACGTGTCCGGCAGCTCCCGCTGCCCATGCTGCTGCCCCGCTCCTCCTCCTCCGGAGAGGCTCCGCCATGAGCTGTGCTGGGCGGCTGTGTGCCCCCCCCGGGATGAGCTCTCCGGGCTCGTGGCTTGTTCCTGCCCGACAGTTGCTGGTGGCTGCAGCAGTACTGCAACAACTCCTCCGATCTCAGCAAAGCTCTTTCCTGTGAGAGTTTGTGAAAGAGGCCCCAGCCTAATTGGTGCTATTGCCAGCGCTGCGGCTAATTCTGGTGTTTTACAGCACCAGGGCTGCGTTTCCTATCGATTTCATAGGTTACTAATGGTCTTTTTCGTACAATAAGAGGCTTTTGTGGGAAGAACTTAATCCAGCCCTATCGCAGGGTGAAATTGCACAGCTTACTGCTTAGATTTCCAGGACGTGATCTGCTTTAATAGCAGAAAGAGTTTTATCTAATACATTTAATGCTCCAATATTTTTATGGCACGACAGGTCCTAATTGAGCTGTGTTTCTGTACCGGGAGCGCAGGAGGCCGGGGCTGTGCCGGGGAGGGGGTGAAAGCTGTTGTGGCACATGGTGGCTCATGGGGACCTTTGTGGTATGACCGTCACCTTCAGCAGCTGCTGTAGCGAGCCCCGGCGCTGCCACAAATGCACTTTATTACGGTACTGGCGAGGCTGGTGCGGAAGATGACGGAGCTGTGCAAGAAGTGGAACTTTGTTTTCCCCAGGGTTATTTTTTTTTTCTTTCCTCTCTCCAGCATTGCTGCTGCTGCCGCTGTGCGGTGAGTGCCGCTTGCTGTCGGATCGGTGGCCGGCGGGGGGCAGACCCCCATGCCAGGCAGGGGTGGTAGCGGCTGCGATGTTGGTGCATGGCGCCGGTGAGCAGCGCCAGCATGAGCACGTGGTGACGGGTACTTCTTGGGGCAAGGAGGGGCCAGGGCAGGTCCAGGTCCTGGGCACTGCAGGACATGCTCTCCCGCATGGGAGGACGTGCTGGAGGCAGGCAGGGCGTGCTGACATCGCGGTGCAGATATGCTCTCCCTAGGATGCAGGATGTGCTCGTGCTCGCCTGTGATGCAAGGCACGCTCGCCCTGCCATGCACGTCAGCGTGTGCTGCTCCAGACCTATTTCAGCCGCGTTTGAAGCAGTCGGGCCCGTGTCCTCCCGGGCTCGCGGTGGCCGAGAGCAGAGCTCCGGGGGCAGCGTGCACAAAGGGGATGGAGTTGTGCTTCTGCCTTTGAATTAAGCGTGCAGGAGATATCTAAATGGATTGTGACGGCCAGGATTAAAGGTTAGGAAATTTCTCTATCTTATGTAAATGAGGACTAATGAGGTTTTCATGATTACCTTTAATTAGCTTTTCCACAAGTAGTGGTGATTTATATGGTGTGAGCCTGGACGGGTGACACACGCAGATACACACGCAGTGGAGCACCTTCATTAAAACTGTTTTTTAAAATGAATCTGCAATATGCAAATTACCCATTAAATGCTCAAGAAAAAAAGATTTTGAGGGGGAAAAAAAAAGCACAAGCAAAGCACCAGCTTTACAAGACCTCCCGGGCTGTGGTGTGCTGGGGCAGCAGGCTGGGCTGCGCTGTGCCTGCTGGTCACACCGTGGGGGACACTGCTGCCCTCTTGGCCATCCCGTGTGGGTGTCTGGGGTGGCCCTGTGCGGAGCAGCCGTGCCCGGTGCCTGGCACAGGGCATCCCCTCCATGGAGGCCCTGTGGTCCCAGGGGGTTTCTGGGATCAGCCGGGGCTGTGAGTGCTGGGCATCCCCTCCTCTCCTGTCCCATCTCTCTAGCCGGTGGCTTCGGGCTCTGGCAGCATCACCTCTTGCTCCGCCACATGCCGGGGACACGTCTCATGAATGCTGAGCTCCCCAGCCTGCCTGCGGGCAGCTTCTTGGAGCCATCCTGAGCGCTGCGGAGTTACTGGCAGCCCTGGCAGTTATCTGCACCTCCGTGGCCTCCCCCAGCCTCAGCCCCCACCCTGAGCCTTCCTTGTTGCTCTCTCATCAGAATCGGGGCTGCAGGGCTGGTGTTACTCAGGCAGCAGTGTGACTTCCTTATTTTCAAACTCGAACGAAATCGGGAGATTTCCACTGCCAATAAAAGACAAGAATCATTGTTTCCTTTGGTTGCAGAGAGAAACTGGGAAATGAGGCACCCAGAAGCTGAAACCTGTGCAGTAGGTGGGGAGAATGAAGGGAAACGTGCAGGGACACGTCTGGAGCTGTGCTCAGCGAACCGGGCTGGGATGGGTGAGCAGCAGCGGTGGGTGCCGGGCGTGCAGCGAGCGCACCGCACGGTGCCGGTGCTGGGTGCTACCGCAGGGTCCCGCAGCCTCTCCCCAAGACCTGCACGAGGTGCTTTTGGGGAGAAATAGATCTAAACCAGAGACAGAAGCAGCTCCCCTTGGAGCTTCCCTGTTGATCCTGAAGGGCAAGAAAGTAGTGTTGGGTGGGAGGAGAATGCGTTGTACCAAGAGACAGCAGAATGAGTGAGGTGGCTTGGACAACAACGTCCAATTAGCCTGACATTGATCCTGGGCAAACGGGTGGAAAAACTAATGCAAGATGCAATTAATGGGAGAATTAGAGCCTGGAATATAAATTCATGCCTGTCAGTGTGGTTGAAAAGTTGTAGGTCCTGTCAAACCAACCTGATTTCATTCTCTGATGAGATTACGACTTTGGTTGATGGAGGCAGTGGCACAGAAATAACAGGCTCCAGACAACGTTTCACATGGAGCCGTGATGCCCTGGTTAAAAAGCTGATAGAAAGTGGATTAGAAGATGAGTTTGAAGAGCGCAGGAGGGAATATTGCCGCTGTCGCCGTTTTGCAGCCGGGTGGTGGTGGTGGCGGTGGCCCCATCCTGGCCACGGTCTTGGGACTGCTGGTGCCATGGTGCCGCAGGGGACTGATGCTCGGTGCTGTAGCAGTGTGAACGGAGGGGAGACATGAGTAATGTTCACATTGCTCTGGGGCAGTAAATCGCCTGGCTCATGTGGGCACGGGTGTGCTGCCTGCCCTAAGTTCCGCACCAGCTCTCCAGGGAAAATGCACATTTGCAGAAAATGTCAAGTTTGCTTTATTTTCCCAAACCACTATCTGAAGATAATTCCGAGTGTAGCAAAAGCAGCAGAAACTGTGCCGAAAGTAAGACCCAAATCCATCTGATTATGAATGGATTTAATTAACCACCGTACTCCCTTTTATCAGAGCTCTAGCGAGAGACAGATTTATGCAGCTCTTGTCTCGTCCCTCCTCACCACTTCAGTGCCTATTTCAAGGTGAAGGGAGAGATCCCTGGCTGACGTAGCACCTGGCTGGAAGCCACGCTCTGTCCGTGTTGCTGTTGTCTCCAGCAGCGGGAGCCCTGGGCAGGGGCTTGGGCTGGCAGCCCCTCTGCGGCAGCATCAGCTCCTCTCTCTGTGGGAGCTGCGGGTACTGCTGAGTCTGAGCCGTCAATGGTGCTGCCGGGGGCAAACCGTGGCTGGGGTTTGCCAGGGACGCACTGCGACTGCGGGGCAGATCACTCCCGCCCCACTCTGCTCTCCGGACTCGGTTCCACATCTGCCCTCCGGGCTCAGTTCCTCCTCCGGGAGTTTTCGGGCAGTTTTGGGACATGCAGTCTGCCACCCACCGTGCTGCGTGCTGGAGGACTGCCCAGCCCCACGCTCACGGCCGTTCACTTCGCCGGCTGCCACGCTGCCGGAGCTGTGTGTGGGCACAGGCATGGTGCTCCCCAGCCAGTACCTGCTGACGGCGCGCTAGGGGCCAGCTAGCTCCCTGCTGGTGAGAACATGGGGCCTAAAGTCTTTATTGCTACTTTTAAATACCACATTTTTCTTAAAATCCAACAGTTTCACAGCCGTGCTAGCCGTACGTGCAGACAGGTATAAATAATGTCCTGCACTAGAGTGCCTGGGGGAGAGGACAGGCAAGAGCAGGAGAGCAGCGGGGACACATGCGTGTGCGCTGCTGACAGCCGTCCCTCCCCACATCCCTCCCCGCATCCCTCCCTGTGTCCCCCACCGGCATGGACGCTCTCTCCGGGTGGGTTGAGCTGGTGGGGCAGTGCGGTGGTGCGGCTGTGGCGGTGGCGGGGCTGCGGCAGTGGCGGGGCTGCGGCTGTGCCGTGGCAGGGCTGCGCTGCCCTGTGCATGCTCCACCGCAGCTGCTCAGCCCCCAGTAAACATTACAGACCCCACGCGTCCTTCATGCGCAAAGAACCCCATTAGGGTGCATTAGTAAGCCATGACTGATTGCCTTTCTTCTCTAAAATAGTACAGCAGCTTTTCAAACACATCAGCGATGAAAATTTTATTGCAGCCAGCTTGATCTCCTGCAGGTCTGTTGTTTCAGATCAGCGCTGGCAGGTCGGAGCCCACCCAGGGCCCATAAGAGCTGTCATGAAACACCGAGGGGCCGCGGGGAGCGGCTCGCCGAGCAGCGGGGACTTTGCTGGAGGTGCTGGCTGGTGTGCCTGCGGCAGCTTCCGTCCCGGCGGCATCGCTGGCAGGCTGCTGTGGGCACCGTGCTGCTGCTGGGGCTCCTCTGCCACGAGCTGCACCACCAGCAGGAGGGGGAGGCTGTGCTCAGAGTGCTGCATTTGGGGTGCTCATTGCGTTCCCCCAGCTCCAGCAGCTCAGACGGCAAAGCAGACCCCCCTGCCCTGTCCTGGAAGCACCCCACCATGCCATGGGGCTGGTGCTCTCCCTGGCTCACTTACGGGGCCATTCCAGCCCAATTTCTTTCTGTTTTTCAGTCTCTTGCTGGCTGACATCTCGCTGCCTGTCCATGCACCCCGCTTCCTTTGCATTGCCCTGGGCTCCCACGTCTGGAGGAGACAGGTCTGGAGGCTCCCATGTCTGGAGCGAGAGCGGAGGAGTGGGTTTGCACGCTGCTGCAGGATGCTGTGTGCCGGGCTGGGGCTGCCGGCGTGGTGCAGCGTGGTGGGGCGCGATGGCCGGGGTGGGTTCAGGTCTGCGCAGTGGCCTGGGGCAGCACCTGGTGGGTGCTGGGGCCAGCGGTGCCTGGGTCTCCGGTGCCCACGCAGGACAGCGCAGGGAGCCTGGCGCGATGCTGGGGCATGCCATGAGTAATGGCCTGACTCCTGTTTCCCTCGGCTGACTTAAATAAGGTGCAATGAAGCAGCACCGAATGCACCTTTTACGAACTCCATGCAGGCAGGACCAAGATCTGACGATAAAGAACAAGTAATTCACTTTATCTGTGTTATTTATTTAGAAGATGGTGAAGAAATGAGGAGTGAAATATTCCCAGCCCAGAGCCAAGCAGGGGCTGCCCAGCCCTGCCCGTCCCCTGGGGCTGCCCGGCCTTGGGGCGCTGTGCCGTGGGGCAGGGCAGAGTGATGTGTGCCGTGGGGCAGGACTGCACACCGAGGCCGTGGGAACATTTCCTGGTGATCACTGGTGCTGAGACCTCCCTGGTCCCCGGCCATCGCCAGCTTTTCCCGGTCAGTGTGGCATGTCCAGCCCAGAGGGGACCATCAGGGTGGTCCTGGGACACCTCAATGCCTGAAGGCTGGAAAACCCCGATCTGCTGTGGAGTGATAAAACTGTTTAAGAACAGGGCATCCTCTCTCTGCTGCTGCACCGAGAAGCGTGAAGCCGTGGCCAGGCGGTCAGTCCTGGGGCACGGAGGACCAGACTCCATGTGCCAGAGTGGTCCGCATGGCCACACCGTGATGTGCTGCTGTGGCACAGGTGGCACATCATGGCTGGAGCCACTTGCTGCCCACCGGTGCTGCGTGGCTGCAGTGGCTGGAGCACGCTGCCTGTCCCATGCTCCCCGGGAAGACGATGGGCAGCTGGGCTGGTGGCTGCTGAGCACCCAGCAGGAGCCGCACGGCTTCAGCACCTCCGCTAACTTTTCCAATTTCCCCTTGGAAATTGTTTCTGTCAATATTTTAATTTCATTTGGGCTGAGCAGGCGGAGTGGAGGCAGCGCATCCTAAGCAGATCATTTGTCTCCCGCTCTGGATCTCGGTGGGGGCTCAGCGTGTGAGATGATGCCGGGGGCTCCTCACTGATGGAACCAGGGAGCTGGCTGGGCAGGACGAGCCAGGACAGGAGGAGACCGAGCCTCACCGCCCCAACTCACCCGGGGCCCTGCTGCCTGGCTGGGGCTCTGGGGCAGGACCCTGCCCAGCGGCCGGAGGCAGGTTTGGGGTGGGGGCAGGAAGGCACGGGCAGGGACCTGTCGGNCCCCAGCACCACTGGAGCACTGGCGAGGCTGGAGCCCGGCTCCGCAAAGCGCCGCGTGGCAAAAGATCCCAGCGGGCTGGTGCGCCGAGCGGCACGGCAGAGCGGGAGAGCCCCTTGCTGTCTCCTCTGCTTTTCCACGTGTCTGCAGATGCCATTTCTGCTGATGAGGTATGTTTATCTTGGGGAAAGAAACGAGGTCTTAACCAGATGGCGGGGCTAATAAATTGCTCAGGAAAGGCAAACTAGTACATGCAGCCCGCGTCTCCTCTGCGTATCTATTGCAAAGTGCCAGAAGAAATCTGTCTCAGGAATTATTTCAGAGAGGGTAATTTCTGTTTCCCAGTTGCTGTCATACATTAGAAATATCTGAAATGCCTCCAGTTGGTTACCAGTGGTGAGGAGCAGCCAGGGGCTGCCATGGATGAGAAGCACTAAAAGAAAATAAATTAGCCTCTTGCACTCAGCCCTTCCCTCAGCTGCTGAACCACAAGTGACGAGCGGCTGTTGCTTAAGTAACGACCAGAATAATGAGGAGAACAAGATCCGCAAGGGAATATTAACGGGGAGAAACAACATTTTCTCCCCTTTTTGAAGTGTGCCCCTGTCAGCCCCTGTCCTGGCACGGAGGTGAGCCATGTCCCACCGGAGTCGGCAGGGAGGGGTGCCGGGGGTGCCGGGTACCGGCGCTGATGCAGCCCCAAGGCTGTCCCGCAGCATCCTCTGCCCCACACCTCCAGCGCCGATGCTCTTCCCTGCCTTTCCTTTTATGGGTCCTGTGCCAGTCCGCCTCCTCCTGGCTTAGTCAGGTGCAAACCCTCCCGTACTTTCCATAACTACCCAAAACCGGTTGCCTGCAACCAGGGGAACCAATACCCCTGATGCTGGTCATGTGCAGTGTGGCACCGCTCACACTCACGCACACACACCAACCCCACAATAAGGTAAGAGCCCGAGGAGATGGGGAAAGGCCAGATTGGACTATGCAGCTAAACTGTGTGTTTTCAAGCAGGCTGGTCCAAATTACTTTAAGCAAGTAGCTGGAGCAGACAGAAGCTCATTAATGGCCATGTCTGAGCCCTCGCTTCCAGGTGACGAGGGCGAGGGGAGCCCGCCGCTAACGAGCAGTGAGGGCAGGAGCTGCAGCGTCAAGGACCGACCGCTCTGCTGGCGGTCACGGGGTGTTTCCAGGAACTGCAGCCAAGCTGACAAACAAGGAAACCGCTTGTGAGCACCTAGGAGTAAACAAGGAGAGGAGGAACAGCCAACACGGATCTGTCATGAACAAATCACCTCATCCAATCTCATTTCCCTGCAGGACAAGGACCGCTCTGGTGCCTGGGGGCTGGCAAGGCTGGGTGCAGGTGATGTGACATCGACTTGCCGGGCAAGCCACCGCATGTCCCCCTGGCCGGGCACTTCCCGCCCTTCCCGAGCCCCCCGCAAAGCTGCGGGTGTTTGCTGCGGCTGTTGGCGGACAGAGCTGGAGAGAAGCATGCAGACGGCAGGACCTGCCCTCGCTCTCGCACCAGCTACAGGAGAAGTGGCAGTGGGACTCATCTGGGCCTGGTGTGACTGCTGGCACGGGGCTGGTGCCTCGTCTCTCTTTGCAGATGGATTAGCCGAGGCAGCTAGCGGAAAAATTAGGAGATTTTCATCAAGAGGCACTGATGTCTCCTGCCCAGGGCCATGCTGTGGGCTCATTCTGCACAACCTGAAGTGCAGGTCCTTTGCGCAGCCGGTAAAATACAGCTTATGTTTTCCATCACTTCTGCAGTTCATCCCTGCTGGAGCACTGGGGGATCTCTGCTTCGGGGGCAGCCTGGCCGACCCGGGGCAGCCGACAGTGCTTCTGCTGCCGGGATGTGGCCGGCGGTGTGTGCATTCCTGTTATTTGGAGGCATGAAATGTCTTAATCACAGGCTCGGTAACGTGCACCCCGAGCATTGGCAAGCTGTCCCCTCTTATTTCTCTGCCTGCAGCTCACGTTGCTCTAACTGTTGGTTTCACTAATTCCCGTGAATGAGCCGCTGCATGGGGGACGCAGTGGCTCTGACAAAGCTGAGTGACCACAGGCAGGGACAGGGCTGAGCTGGGGGAAGTGGCAGGAGGCTGAGAATGGTGTCTCGCACTATTTTGGATCTGCTTCATTGGCAACGAGAGGTGCTGTCATTCTGCGCAGCATCTCGGGCACCCTGCTAGCACCTGAGAATTGTAGAGGTGTGGTCCTGTCCCCACGCTCTCCCCACACCTTCAGTGACTCTGCCCCGTCACCTCCAGTTCCTGAGGCTCTGCCTGTATGTCCTGAACACGTTTCTCTGGAGAATGCTCTCCGAAAGTTAGTCCCCTTGGAAACTGCTTAAAGCTGAGCACCCAAAGCTGCCACTCGCTCCTGAAAGCACAGGCACGCTGTGCCAGCTGGCTGGGGAACACCCGGACCCCGCTCGCTCCTTGGAGTTTCCCTGTTATGAGTAATCATCATTATGCTATGAGTCGTTCTGCTCCGGGTGACAGTAACCATCCACACCGTGACTGTGGCGGCTGGAAATACACGTGGTCGCCCGGGCTCGATGCAGGTAAAGCACCCTGCCAGACACCCTCCTGGGGGCACCGAGCCCCTCCGTGACAGCCCCTGGGCCAAGAAGAAGCAGACTCAACCCAGAGGCTCATTGTGGCCCCGTTGCTCCAGCTGGAGCTGCTGGCACTGAGTTTCCCTGTAGCAGCTCCCTCCCGGGCTTGTCTTGCCGGTGTTTCGTATTTCACAAAGCCAAGTGGGTGCGTTTGTCCAGTTCTTAAAAGGAATGACTCGGTTTTGAGCCCCGCTGTGTTGTAACCAGCATTTTAAGGAAGCTCATCCCTCTGATGATGTAAGCCAGGAGCACTCCTGAATTTCAATTCCTTTATCTCCTCTGGCTGTCTGAGTCATCTGGGGAACATTACCCTGACTTACTGCTCCTTGTTTCTATCCGCTAACAATTATATGGGGGTGCAATTTTGAGAACTACCTCATTTCACAGTGTGTGATTAATGATGGAAATCTTCTTTCCCATTTAGCAGTTTGTAAGATACCTGTTGCAGCCGCAGCTATCCCCAGGAGGATGCGTGTTCACTTAATGTGTCATCGAAGGGAAAACAAGGCACTCTTCTACTGAAAAAAGGCAATGAAACAAACCTAAATGGGACTATAAGTTTTCTTTTTCTTGTTTCCCTCCAACACCCTTTCCTATCCATCCCACACGTGTGAGCGACAGGGAAGAAGTCATTTCCCCGTGTGCTCTCCCCAAGGGAAATACCGACCTGTCTTCATCTTAAACTTTCCTGTGGGTGTAAGTAATCCGTTGGGCGGTTGGTGTTGTAGGGGCTGTGCTGGCCACCTCTGCAGTGCCGGCAGCGCCGCAGGCAGGGTGGCAGCCGCCACCTCGGCTTGCAGGTGCAGTACATCTTGCCCCAGATGGTGACGGTCGCTGCAGGGGCCGGGTTTCCCAGCGTTTGGCTGGTCGGAGGGATGTAACTGGCCTGGCAGCCGTGCTGGCATGCCTCCGGCTGCTCCCACCAGGCTGTGAGGCCACAGGCGGGATGATCCCTCCGGCTGCCTCTGTGGCCGAGCTGCAGTGAGCAGCGGGGGTGGCTGTTGCATTAATAATGCAGATGTGCGCTTCTGCCGGGCCTTCACCATCGGGCTTCCTTGGATTCATGTCAGGATAAGATTTTCTTGCTCCTAATCCTCCAGGGTCAATGTGCTGAGGAAGAAGCTGCCACAGCTGCCTTGGCTCGCAGTGGGATTGCTGCCTGCCTGCGGGTGGGGTGGGAGCCGGTGCACCCCCGGCACGGATGGGGGCTGCCCACGTCTGGGGTCAGACCCTCTTCCCGGGGTGCAGGCAGGTCCTCAGGTCTCGGCAGTGAAGTTGGTGGAGCTGGAAGGGCTTTCAGCTCCCGCCATCACTGGGGAGAGGCTGCACTGCTGCCTCTGCCAGGAGCCACACGGCTCTGATGTCTCCCCTGCTGAGCTCCATAAATACAGGGCTGGCTCTGAAAAACGAGGAGTATTTTGCAGGTGCTGCCTTTTGGGATGGAAGCAGAGCGCCCAGAGCGTGCAGAGCCTGCGGGGAGCGCACCGTCCGGCCCCGCGGAGGGTGGCAGGAGCAGGCAGGGTCTCTAGGATGGGCTCATCGGGACCGGGCTGGCGTGTCCCGTGCAGAGGGGCAATTGCACCGTGCCGCTGGCAGAGCCCGTGCCTGCGTGTGGCCTGGCGGTGGGCCATGGCCGAGCCGAGGCGGTGACAGCGTGGCGTGTCCGGCAGGCGCGGGGCTGCTGGCTGCCGCAGCGGCTGCTGCTTCCAGGGGAGGCAGCTCTTGGCAGCATCTCTGCCTTGGCAGGCGGCAGCCACAGGAGCGATGACATTAAAATGCTTGTGTTGATCTGGCAGAGGCAGCCCTGGGACATCAACAGGCGATGTTTTGCTGGGAAAAAGGAAAATGACAATACTCTCCATCAAAATTATTATAGCGCTGTCCCTTAGAGTCAACAGTCTGAGAGCTGTGAGGGAGGTTTTCTCGTTTGCTTTTCTTTCCTAACAAGCAGAGTTTTAATGGCACTTAGCGCAGCTCCAGCCACGAGGCACCTCGGCACCGGTGGTTCATGCTAATTGCACCAAAGCACATGGCATCGCTGAAATGATCTCCCAGACCGGGGCTGGGAACCGGCGTCGGCATGAGGAACCCTCCCTGCTCCTCTTATTTCTACAGAGACACACATCTGAACGAGCTTGTCAAGTGAAATTTTCTGTCTGGTTAGAAATGGATTTTCGAGCGCCTCACTCACATGTAAACATTTTTAGTGGTCCCCAGCCAAAGCAGAAACAGCGAAAGCAAACATCAGCCTGAGCAATCCCAGTCCCTGCAGGGAAATCACCGGCCACAGAAGGAAACAAAATACGTGATGGCTTCAAAAGACATCCATTAAACTGTGTGCTGAAGTGATTCATGGTGCTGGTAGTTAGATTTTAATTAGATCTTAATCACGTAATTTTATCTTTGTTTTAGAAATTAGAGCTTAATGACTGTATTGCTCCCATAACAGCGCCGTGACTAAATACAGTAGTATCACATGGCAGCACTGCAGTGGGCAGAGATGGGACACAGATTATCTGCTGGTCTCGGATCATTATTTCTTAAATAAAGAAATATATTTAAAATGCACAAAACCAGCAGGACCTGCCAGCACTCAGGGAAGGTGGGAGAGGGTAGGAGCTGTGTAAAGAGGAGGGGTACATGCCAAAGCCCCTGTCTCCCGAGACCAGCGATGCCCTTTCCCACGGGGACAGACACCTCTGCCCTCTCCCTTCCGGGGAGACCCCGAGCCCCGCAGGGCCTCGAACTCCTCATTCTCCCCAGCGCCGGCCACAGAGCCGGTGTGTGGGCTCAGATGCTGGCGACCCGGCTGCCCACCCAGAGCATGGCACGCCAGCGAGAGGAAACTGGTGTGTGTGATAATGAGAGATGGATGGTGGGCTTTCACTTCAGCTGGCAGGTTGGATCCTTCACGGGATTAGCAGCAGAGTAATTAATCTCAATCACTCCTGGGCACTTTTCCTCTTGCGTTGCCGTTTTGGGCATCAACACGCTTGCAGCTTTCCTCACCTTGCGGAGCGCAGCTGCCGTGTCCCATGGTGCAAGAGGATGGCCATGTGCCCAATGGCAATCGTAGTGTGGACCATACACTTTGCAAATGCTCATAGACACCGGACACATCTCCCAGGAGGGGACTTATCTTCCTTGGTAGCTGTGGGGATACATCAATACCTGCTGCAGGATAATAAGCTCTCTGCCTTGCATCCTACTCTGTGTTTATTTTATTTTAGTTGAGTCACATGAAGCCAAGTCAAGTTTGTGGGGCAAGTCCATGTGGCAGGTGAGACCAGGACGATGCTGCCGAGCCACAGCCTGGCTTTGTGGGGGTGCAGACCCCAGCCGGTCCCCCAGGCTGTCCTGCAGAGAAGGATTCGCCCTGTGCCTGGCACAAGGGCTTTGCCCGTCAGCGCATCCCTTGCAGCAGCCCCTGGCTGGGGAAGCAGCAGTAGCTTCTTTTTGCCTTTCTGAGCACAGTGAGCTCTGCCTGGACCCTGCCCAGGGCTCACCCTTGACCTTCTGCTTGGGGAGGCGAAGCAGTAGCTTTGTGTCCCACGGCCACGGTGTTACTGCTGCGGCGGTGGCAACATCAGCTCCCTGAAGCTGAGCGACTGTGCTGTCCTTGAGCCCTGCCTTGCCCTTGCTGCGGGTGGCAGCGGGCCCCTTCCCACCTTCCCTTTCCTGCTTATTATGCCACATGAGCCACTTGAACTCATTACTGTGGCAGATTATAGGTCCCCAGGTAATAACGCGTATTCAGATAATTACTAACAGATCCTCTAATAGGAACGAACTCAGTTGAATCCATGCAGTCGCTGGGTAAATATTTATACCTAAGCTGTCCTTATCGCCAGCCACCGGAGCGTGCAGGAGCCGGGGTTGCTGTCCTCATGGCTGCGCTCGCTGCAGGAGCTGGCTGTGGTTTGCAGGGAGCTGTGCTGACCCTGCCTGCGCTGCCATGGACCTGCCTCGTGCCGTGGCTCGGGACCAGCCAGGGACCCAGCGCCACATGGCGTGAGCCCAGCACCATCTTCCCTTTCCCCCCTTGGAGCCGGCAGCAGCAACCCCGCAGCCAACCTGCCCGCTGCTGCTGCCAGCCTCTGCCGGGCGAGCTGGGGACTGATGCCGCGGCCAAGCAGGGCTCTGCGTGGGCAGGCAGCGCTGCCTGTGTGCCCTGGTGAGATGTGCCCTTCCCTGGGGCGTCTGGCACTTCCCCCCACGCTCACACCACCCTGTGCCGTCAGGGACCTCAGGGCTGCTGCAGGATTTGGTGTTCCTGCAGGGATGTAAGGAGCATCACTCCTCTGTCAGTGCGAAAGTGCTTTTGACAGGCGCTTTCGCGGCCGTCGCTGTGCACGGCGCCCACCACCATCTGTTGGCAGCAGTTTCACCTGGCACTTGACATCCCTACGGGCCCTGTGAACCGCCGGCACGGCCGCCTGCATGCTGGCAAGCGTCAGCCCCTCACCCCCTGCACACCTAGAGCCCTGGCTGCAGAGGAGTCACCCTAATTGGACCAGCAGGCTAATTAGCTGTCAGGTAATGAATTATGCAGTGATGCTTGGACTTCAGCGCAGTATTGATACCATCAGCTCCTCTCATTTCTACATGCTCTTGTTCGCTGGAGCGCCGAGCAGAGCTTGTAGAAGAACTTGGAAAACTTTCAAAGCAAATTAAACGTGTTAATCAGTTGTGTGCAGTGGCAAGTCACCGGGAGAGCAGGCGGGCAGGCTGGCTGGCAGCCTCAGGGGCAGACATTAGCTCCTCCTTTGCACAGCTTGTTGCCCCTCTTGTGCTGCAGGCGGGCAGGGGACAGCCGTGGGGACTCAGTGCCCGTGGGCAGCTGCCTGCCCCCCTCCGAGTGCCCGTGGGCAGAAGAGCGGGGCTGGGAGGAAGGAAAGCAGATTTGGAGGTCGGAGGCTGGGAGTTCCTGGGAGTTCGGTGGAGACACCTTTGCCAGGAGAGGCGGGAGGTTTCCCGCTGGGGAAGGGGAGGACGGGCAGTGGGACGCAGCTCCCCGAGCCTGTGCGTGGGGCCCGTGCTGCAGAGGGGTGCCAGCCAGCCCCAGGGTCATTGCGGGCGCAGAGCTGGCACCCCAGGCAGCCCGTGTTTTGTGTCTGCGCTGGCTCTGTGCTGCCCAGGCAGGTGGGTGCTGGCATCGCTGGGTGATGCTGCAGCTGTACCCATCCTCAAGAGCGGTGGCAGAGCCCGGGGGTTCACCTGACAGCATGTTTCTGGCCTTTGCTGCAGCCTCATAAAATAATAAGAGGAAATTTGACATACTTGAATGTATCAGCATCCCAGCTCTTCCTGAGCATTAATCATTTCCAAGGGGTTAGAGGTTTCTGTTAATGATCATATTTATTTGCTGCCCAGCTCTGCGTTGGGTGGAGGGAGAGGGTGTGTTAGAAATGTGTGTACCTCGGTGCAGAAGCACGGCCATGGAGGGGAAGCAAACAGCCAACAGCAGCCGGGGTCGGGGGGGGGGCTGGCTTCCGAGCATCGCGTTGTGGGGACAGGGCTGGGGCTCCCCCGCTGCAGGGCTGCCCCCACCCACTGCTCCCAAGGCCTCGCTTGCATTCCCCATCCCTGCCACTGCCAATAAACACCAAGCCAGCAGCGAAACTGAATCATATTAATTTATAAGAAGTTAATCAAATTTTCTCGGTGCTCACGGCTCTGTGATCCCACCTTGGTCTGAGAGATGAATGATGATCCTTGCGCAATTGGAAATACTTGGGCTTGATTTAACGTGCAGGTCCAGCACCACAACTCGAGGTTGCTGGCGTGGAGCGTGCCGCTGAGCCAGCTTCTCCTGGCCGGGGCTGCCGGGCACTTGCCTGCTAATAAAGAATAACTGCAGTGCTCACGCCTGCGGTCAGGGTCTCCTCATCAGGAGACAGGGAACGGGAGTAACTAATAGCGATGCTAATTCAAAGTTAACCTCACTGACTGGGGGTTCCCGGGATGGTCCCATTGGGGAGGGGGCGTTCAGGGCTGTTTTGGGGAGGAGAGGCAGCTGCAGGGCAGGAGCGATGCTGCTGCTCCAGGGGATGTGCCGGCAGCTCCGCTCTCCACGGGGCAGGGCAGGGCACTTGCCAGCGATGTAAATGGGCCCCAGAAAGGTTTCTCTTGACCCAGCGTGTCTCAAGAGCTCTTCAGCATCAACAGGATCAGGAACCACTTAAGGCGCATTCATTATGTTTAAGTATTTATGAGCTGATAAATATTAAACAGCTGCTCTCTGGGGTTCAAGCCCGAGTGAACCAATCAAAACATGGTGCACGCAATGGCCGTGGCCGTGCTGCTGGAGCCACCAGATGTGCTGCACCAGGGACGGCTTCGCACGGTCGCGTGCAGCCTCCTGCCGATCGGCAGCAGGTCTCTTTTGGCACCTCCTGCCATGGCCAGCACCCTGTGTCCTTTCTACCAGCTTCGTTAGTGGGGCCCAGACCACGACGGGCACGAATCCCATGGGTCGCCCCAACAGCCTGTGTGGCTGCAGGACAGCGCTGTGTCCCCGCACGCTCAGCTCCAGTTCTGGCATACTGTTACTGCAGCCCAGCCCTCCTCCGCAGGCGAGCTGCGATCAGCACATTGAACCTGGCACACACATTAATCAGGCCAGCAAGAGGTCCCCTTGTTGTCCTGTCTTTGGATACTTTCCTCAAGGCTTTGCAGTACGCTCTCACAAGGCTCTCCGTCACCCTTTACAAAGAAATCATTGCCTTAAGTTGCGTACCTTCTGGCCCAGTAAAAATTATACAGTGGTTGTTACGATTTACATGCTGGCTTATAAAGTTCAAGCTTAAAGAAAGTGTTTTCCTCCTGACTGCTACAGATGTTTAATGGCATGGGAGCCACTCAGGGCTCAATAAATGCGGGACAAACTTTTCACAAAGCCATTTCCCTGTGATTGCATGGTGGGTCTCACTCCTGCTCGGGGCCGTACTGAGCATTTTGTGAGCAGATGTGAATGGTCACTGACTGCTGCCATGGAAAAGCCCAATGTGCATCCCCCTGACATCCCTGCTCCTCTGGGGACATGGACATGGCTTTTCACCAGGACCCTCCTGCTCCCAGCAGGTGATGGCGGCAATCCTGGCATGCAGAGCACCGCTGCTAACCCCTGCGCAGGCGGGGAGGCTGTGCCAGAGCCCCATGCCCTGGGCAGCTGGAAACTGTCCTCTGGTTTAGGCATTGCCAAACACAGCATGGCTGGACCTTGAGCCAGTCCCACCCTTTCACCCAACGGCTCTCCTCCCTTCTTGACCACGGCCCGGTGTGCCTTGGCCAGATCTCACGGCACTCGTGAAACCAGAGCGCCGAGCAGATTTGGCCACTGTGGGGGGATTAGTCCAGCCAAGCTGGTCTGTTTGAAATCGCGCCGTTGTGCCTGGCGAGACCTGCTGACATTTTGGGGCTCTCAGGCCAGCCATGCACCGTGGTGCTCACCGAGACCCTCCGTGCTCGGAGCACAGTGGCTGGCGCAGGACTGTGCTCAGCAGACGTCTTGCTTGTTTGCAATGTGGAGGTGAGCAACTGCCCTGGGAGTGAGGGCAGCAGCACAGCCCTGCCCGCCGGCTCGCAGGGGACCCGGGATGCTCCTCCGGAGCCTCTACGCTAGAGGCTGCGCAGCCCCTGCCTGCGCAGAGGCTGCAGCTGGGAGGAAAGATGCGGCATGTGGCTTGGAGGAACTGGCACGAGGCATTTTGGGGGCCCTGGGCTCCTGAGCTGGCTCTCATGACCAGAGCGGTGGCTCTGGTCCCCCATGTCCCCTGGGCTGGGGGCATTCCCGGCGGGGAGGACTCAGGCTGGCCGAGCCGGGGGAGCTCCCTCTGGCAGCCCCTTTGCTCAGCGTTGGCGTCACCAAACCAGTGCTTCTCGATGTCCTTACCACCCCCCCTGCCCTGCCTCTTGAGAATGCAGATCGTCTACTCCGAGGCTTTTTAAGCTGCCTTTTAAGAGCTCCTAATGTGATAAGCATTTGCAGTACAGCCCTTCCTGAGCCCTCATTTGCTTACCCTTTGGAAATCTAATACTTGATTTAAGCACATTTCTGCTCCCTCTATTTGTAAGGACAAATGTAAAGTAATTGTTTGATATTGCAGCCGTTTCCTCAGGCTCCAGCTCTAATTTCCCACTAATACAGTATTGTCAGGGGGATCAATCTAGCGCGGCACCTTCTGCCTCCTTGGAGTGGATTGCAAATGGCTTTTCTAGTGCGAGGCTGGGATTTGTGAGTCTCTCTGTGAATGTTTTTCTCCTTTAAAGGAAAAATCCTACAAGAAAATATCCCATCTTCCTGTAGACCGCCGTTAATCCCCTGCTCTCCCTCCGACTGACCACAGCTGGCTCTGGGTACCCTCGCTGCTGGGTCCCCCCTTCGGCTCCTGTGCCTGCTGCTGGATGATAGTGGAACGGATGCAGACAGGGCTCTATTAGATGTCCATTAATTACCTCCAATTTTTTCCTATTAGAGCTTGCTGGACAGTAATCACTTCCAGTAAGGCCTTTCAAACTGGTCTGTGGTTGTGTTGCATCCCTGCACAGCCCCCGAGCACTGCTGCCGAGCATCCCCCGGCCCCGTGCCAGAGGACAGAGGGTGGCTGGGGCTGTGGCTCCCCACTGTCACCTGTGCCCTGGTCCTGCCAGCACAGAGTGCCAGACACACCGACAAATCGCCTGGGGTCTCCAGCAGCCCCATGGCTGATCCCTCCCCAGGGAAGCCTCTGGTGTGTGCAGGGAGCACCGGAGTGAGAGGCGGGAGGAGCCGCCTTATCCCAAACTCAGCCTCTTGTCCCACACAGCTGTGCCCCTTTTCCTGGGCACTTGTCACAGCCTCCATGACAGCGTGTCCCCGGGGTGTACGGAGCCAAACGCCTGCTCGGGCTGGGCTCAGGGGATTCCCCCGTTCCACGTTTACCTTGTGCAGCCCCAGCAGAAAGCACAGGTTTCAGAGTGAAACGTGTCCATAAGCCTGCTGCTGTGACCCAGCAGCTCCGAGGGTGCCTGTGTCCCCCACACCATGGGGTGACACCGTGCCCTCCCAGGTCACCGCCAGCCTGGGAGGACCCCCACCCTTTTGCCGTTCACCCCAGACACTTTCCCTGTGGCCCCGGTGCCGCCGGAGGACGGGTCTGAGCAGGGCTGGCCGGGAATCGCCCTTGCTGTGCCCAGCCCCACGCTGGCAGCAGGTGGAGGGGACCTGGGAAGGGGATTTTGTCCCTGTCCGGTCGTACCCTGGGCTGTTCTGCCACCGAACACGTGGGGGGTCTAACAGCCAGCAGTGCCCCGAGCACTGGCCCCGTCATGGCACCCGTGATGTGCTGGCAAATGCGGTGGGAGCCTCCCAGCCCGTCCAGCTCTTCCTGGGCTGCTCCCTGCAGCGGGGAGAGCGCAGCTGCAAAACGGCGCCGGCACCAGTTGGTGCAGGCATGGAGGAGAGGCTGAAGGCTCGGGCTGAGATTTAGATGCTAGTGGTAAATTGCAACCTTTGACAGAAATGCCTGAGATTTACTACAAAAATCAATAGATGATTCAAACAATCCAGCACGTGGAAAGGCAAATAACAGCACTCCAACAAGAGCCGTTATTGATATTCATGAACAGCGGTGCTCATTACAGGGCCTGCTAACAGGTTCGTAAGATGGATTGCTGCAGGATGGGATGGGGCTACGTGTGTGCATCCACAGAGCGGGCGGTCCTCTGACAGGTCGGGATCCCACGTTGCCTGGCTGTGCCAGCGTGGCGACCAGCGGCTCATCCCTGCGGCTGAGCCCTGCAGGAGCTGTCTGGACCCCCAGGTCCCCTGGCTGCTCACGAGGTGCTGAGCCGGACCCTCAGAGGTGCTGAGCTGGGAGCACAGTGATGCTGTGCCCAATTCCAAGCACCTGAGGATGCAGCCCATCAGTCTCGGCTCCAGGCAAGGATGCTGAGCCGGGAGAATTCCCGGTCCCCGAACCGGGGGCAGACAGAGGGTGGCTGGTCCCAGGATCAGCTCAGCGAGGCGCTGTGCAGTGCGGGAGCGGTGCGGTGCTCACAGGAAGGGCAGCGACAGGGCTCACCCAGTCAGGGTGAGGGGTGCCCATCTGTGCGCTGCCGAACACCGCAGTGCTGCCGGGCTTGGCTGGGTTCGGGGACCAGCGGCTGGGCTGGTGATGAGGGTGGGGACCGGGGACACTCCTGCAGGGACCCACAGGGACCAGGGCTGGCGTGCAGGTGTGCGGGATCTGCTCCAGCCCTGCTTGGAGACAGTGCAGCAACTCCTGGCTGGCACCGTCATGCTGTGGGTGGGCGAGACCGTGTGGGACCTGGCCAGGGAACGTGCACCTCAAGGCACGTCCCCAGTGCCCGGCTGCGGCTGCTGCAGCGGCTGCTCTGCTTCATGCAGCTGAAGCAGGGCGGGAGGGGACGGCGACTGTCCGGGCTGCCTGTCCCTGCCTGCACCGCCTGCCCATGGTGCGGCACCTACGCCGGGGCCGGCTGCAGCCGCCGGGGAGGTAAATCAAAGGACAACCATGACTAGTGCAATGGGAGCTGTGCACAGGCCGGGGGGGGCCATCTAGCAAAGTGTGCAGCACTTGACATTTCAGTGTAATTGTGGGCTCCTATAGAACAGCCCATTAAGTCCAACCATAAATTACCGCTGCTTGTATCTAATGCAGCCTGTCGTCCACCCCCGTGCCTGGCAGGATGCGGCATTAACTCCGGGGTCCTCTGGCACTCCCCAGCAGTGCCGTCACCCCCGGGAAGGGCTGTGCCACAGGTCCCCTCCTCGCCGTGCCGCACTGACCTGCTGTCCTGCCCGAGCCCCACGCCTGCCACCTCGCCGGACCCACGGGCGCAGGGGGGGCTTTGCGCAGCCCCCGGCAGCACTGCCTGGGCAGCGGTGCAGCACAGGGCCGCCCAGCCTTGCCCTAAGAAAAGCCCATGCATACGGACCGGTGGTAGCCGCTTTTATTTACACAAAGGGATCACATGCTGAACAAGGAAACTAGTGCCACTAAAGTACCCGTAACAGCAGGATTCTGTGCTTTATTCACAGGACAAAATATCGGTACGACATTTTTCATAGACTTCTTTATCAAGCAGATACATCTCACTGTCCTCGTGGTTACACACTGCGCTTAAGTGACGAAAGGCAAAGCGGAGCGGCCGGAGCTCTGCCTGTCCCAGCACCATGGCAGGACGTTGCCCCACGGGGACAGCCCCACGGCCACTGCCCGCAGTCGGGGGTCTCCAGGAGTGCCCGTTTGCTTTGGGACGCAGAGGAGGGATGTGTCTTGAAGCAGCCTGCACACAGGCTGCAGGATGGGGCCATCACCGTGGCCCCGGTGACCACGTGGCAGTGAAAGCAAATGGGACCCCATGGAGCAAGCCACGGCACTGCTGACCTGCTGGGACGGGCAGCGCCTGCTGGGCACGCATCCCTCAGTGGCTGCGGCGGGACTCTGTGTCTTCCCCCACCTCGGCTCGTCCTGGAGCGTGCTGGCCTCCCAAGGGCCAGGGAAGCCCCTCTCCTGCCTCTGCTCGTGCGTTCTGGGCAGGACAGGCTGGCCGGGGGGTCCCGGCTCCAGCCCTCCTGGGCCCCCCTCATGGAAGACTGCAGCCTCACGTCACCACAGTTCTGCTCCCCGACACTTATTCCCACCTGAAGTCCTGCCCGACTGTTTCATAGAATTTGATATTATAAGGTCTATAAAAGTCCCGAAGCTGCTCGATCACCTCAGGGTCTATCTGCACATGAGTCCTGCCTTTGGACTTGCCCAGGCAGCGAGGCAAGCCGCTGCTCTCCGACTTCTTCAGGCAAGGAAAGCCTTTTGTCTTGTTGAAGTAGAAGTGCTTGTCCGTGATAACCCGTTTGATGCCCAGGAAATCCTGGACTTTGCCCATCTCCCCAGCTGGGTCCGTGATCAGCTTCTCCCCACTGACAAAGTGGATCTGGGAGAGAGGGAAGTACTGGAGCCAGCTCTCCAGGTGCACGGCGTACATCCCAATGCGGATGGCGTTCCAAGATGTGTCCACCAGGCCCAGGCTGCGGTTGCGGAAGGACAGCCCCTCGAAGGTGGGGATGTCCGGCTTCTTGGAGAGCGTCTGTGTGTAGTCCGAGATGGCCCGGGTGACCGGGTTCCTCACCACCACGATCAGCTTGGTGTCCCGGGACATGTTGAAGATCCGCCGTGGTGCCTCCTTGGTGACAAAGTAGCTGGGGGTCTTCTCCACCGTGATCTGGCTGTCAAGCGTTCGTGGCATCAGGCTCCTGCAAGCGAAGCAGAAGGTGATGGTGAGGAAGGAGCCGGGCCAGGCGCAGCACCAGGAGGTGGTGTCCACAGCTGGCACAGCAGCAAGCGGAGACGCTCGGCTCCCAGGGAAGGCAGAGCTGGGCAGGACGGAGGGCAAGGGCATGGCCAGACTACCAGGGAATGCGGGGCTGCACAGCACCCCCAGCTGCCCTGTCCCCATCAGTGGTAAAGTCGTTATCAATGTAAGCAAAGTGCCTGAGCTCAGCCTGCAGCCGGGAAGGGGAGCGGGTCCTGCCACCCGCCCCAGTCGCTGGCACGGCTGCGTTACCCAGCAGACAGTTCCTCCCGAAGCCTGTGCTCAGCCTTTAATCCCCCGTTCCTACACCAGTTGCCATTTGCAAAAGAAATTACAGCGGCTCCTTCCGCAATTACTGCAATTACGCGGCGCCTCTCCTCCCCAGTTGCATTACGGTGCACCCCGGCTCCCACGCACCCTGTGCCGCTTGGCACCGCAAGCGAGCGCGGTGCCAGGGCAGAGGAGGGTGCCAGCCCCGGCGTGTGCCAGCCGCTGGCACCCAGCGAGAGGGCAGCCCCCTCGTCCTTCTGCCTTCATCCTGGAGGTGGGCAGGAAATCAGCGCTGCTTGCACGCAACCCTTGTGCCCAGGGATGGCAAAGGCTGCCGGGGCCGGGATGCAGGAGCGTGGCGGCTGTGAGATGCCACTGCCATGAGAAGCCATGGGGAGCAATGGCTGCATCCCCAGGTGCTGTGCTGCTCCTCCGGCAGGAGCTGGGAGTGAGGGGCTGCCCTGGGACACAGGGCTCATGCCCACGAGGGTATCACCCACCCCGCCACGGCTTGATGAGGCCCAGGGGCTCTGAGACTGCGTCCTGCGTACACCCGTCTGTTTCTGGCACAGGGAGCTGGGCTGCAAGGCCAGGGAGAGAGCACCAGACCGGGGGAAAACGTAACATCACTGCAGCCTAGCTTAGCACTAATTAAATCATTTGCTTTGACATGTGAACATCCAAATCAAATAAAAACTAATGGGATGGAAAGATTTATAAATTGGTCTTGTATTACTAGAGTAAACTATCAAATCCATCGCAGCCAGGTTCATGGCGCCGCGGGTCCCCTGGCTGGAGCGGGCAGGGAGCGGGCAGGGAGCTGCTGCCACGACAGCTCTGGGCACGCAGGAGCCCTCCGGCAGCAGCGCTGCGGTGAGCCGGGCGCCTGCCTCAGGGCCATTGCCCTCCTGCCCCAGCCCCTCGGGGAGAGGTGCAGGCTGGAAGGGCACCTTCTATTGCAATCACCTTCACTGCTCAGAAGCATCCATCACTTTTTCCACTTTGTGGTGCAAGTTGGTGTCTTGTGTTCATAAACTCACTGATTTGGATTCAGCTGTGCAGCAAAACACAGCAGGAGAGGCAGAGTCAGGCTGCCCGGGGAGAGTTCTATGGGGAAGTGTGAAAAGTGCCCCCAGGAATGTTTTTTTTTTTTTTAAAAACCAGAGCCCACACGTTTAACACATGCCTGGCACAGAGCAGCACACTGGCTGCCCGAGAGCCCGCGGGCAGCCTGGCCACAGGGACACCAGGGATCAGGAGGGGCGTCCCTGAGTCAGTCCCCTCCTGCTGCACCTGGAGGAGCTGGGAGGTCACGTTAACAGAGCGGGAGCTCTGGACGTCTGGGGAACCCAGCAAGGCCTGGGGACAGAAGCAGTCAGGGAAAGCAAACATCCGCAACCCTGTCTGCAGCAATTCAGCTGGAGAGAGCGAAGCACTGATTTATTCATGGGCTAAACCCTGCACAAGCGCCACGGCCATGCTGCAACACGGCTGTTTCCAAGAGCTGCCTCAGTCCAGTGACCGACACCAGACACCTCCAGGGAAACCAGCAGTCACTGCAGGGTCCCTAAAACAAGGTCCATAGCCACCAGCTTTGGGGCTTGTTCTGTAGAGAGAAACCCGATGTAAGACCTAACTGGGAGGAGAAACACCAGCAGCCCACAACCTCCTGCGTGACAAGGGAACCACAATGGAAGACCCACGGCATCGTGGAGGGCAGCAGCACGTGTTGAGGGCGGTGGGTCCCCGGTGGACCCAGGACACTCACTGTGAAGGTGATGTGGGGACACGAAGAGACCGCGGTCCAGGAGGACCAGATGAGCAGCTGGAAGAGACCCGTGGAGAGATACTGAAGAGACGTGCCCAGAGGTCTGCGCCAGGCTGCTGGGGACTACAGGAGACGATGGCCAAAGCCAGCCTTGCTTCTCCCGGTGCTGGCACAGGGACATGGTCCCCGCGCCCCGCCTGGCCCCAGAGGTGCTGGGTCGCTGCCGCCTCAGCGAGGAGACGGGGGCTGCCTGTCCCGGGGCAGCATGGCAACCGGCCCGCGCACTCTCACGCACTCTTGACCAGATTCCTCATTTGAAAGAGAATAAACTAATTAGCTAGCATAAATTAAGTGCTGTTTTACAGAGGTACCTGAGCACGGACATGGCTTAATTGGCCTTTCCCACTGCTCCGCTTCAAACCCCATAAATCCAGATTATGATTCCCATTGTTTAATGACTGTCAGGACATGCTAATTTAGCGGCAGGCACCACGGCTGTATCTCTGTATCACAAACAAGTTTCATCATAAATCAGCGCGGGACAGCTTTATAAGTGATTCACTATTACAATATATTGGTGGAGAATCATAAACCTGCTGTTTCATTAATGGCTCATCTTCAGGCTTGTTAGACTTTCATTACTTGAGCTATTAGGTCCATGTATTCAAAAAATGAAATTACAGGTTCTAAACCATCGTGAAAAACACAAAATCTGTGCATAGTAAATTACTGAAATGAGACAAGAGTTGTTGTTTTTTAAATGGACTCCCAGTGTTTGCTGCTCCTGAACAACAGAGACTGCTGAGACAACAAAACACAACCCGAATAGATAAATAAATCACCAGTGAAACCATGCAAGGGGGAGAAATGTCATCCAGGCATTCATCTTTACGTTAACAGCGGGATCCCCAGAGCTGCAAGAGCAGGGAAATGCATTGCAAACTTAATTACAGTTGACTTTAAAGTGATATTTTTGGACTTCTGCATTCACAGAGTTATTTGCATACAAATAGCATGTCACATAGTTTTAAGCCAAAGAGGTGCGTGTTTAGGTGTGAAGGCTCTCGGTAGCCAGTCGCGGCACCGCACGGACAGGGCTCAGGCAGGAGCTGCTCCTGATGGTTCGGGGACCTGTCCTGGGCGCTTGCGGCTTTGCTAAAGATCCCCAGCCGGCCTCAGCACTGATGCCCGGCGCACGCTGAGCAAGCGGCTGCCAGGTGGTGCCAGAGCTGGTGCCAGCATGGTGATGGTGACTGGTGATGTACCGGCAACACCGGTGGGGAGGAATGGCTGGAGCACTCGCTGAGTGCAGAGGGAGACACTAACCTGCCATTCCTGGGGGAGCTGCTGGGTGCCAAGGGATGGTCAGCAGTCACCTCCTCCAGCGCCAACGACGACAGTGCCGCTGGGACGGGACAGTGCGGCTGCCATCACAACCCCGCTACATAACAGGTCCCCCCGTGACTGTGGAGCTGGGTGGTCGCCTGTGTGGCAGGAGAGGCGTGGGGTGGCTTTGGTGGTCTGGGAGGGCAGTGCGAGGCTGCCTCCCTCGGCCCCGGCCCTCCAGCTTCCTCCTCAGCGTGACACCGCTGCCGACGCTGGTGTCACACCAGCCCCATCGGCACAGACAGGCTGGAGAAACACCGAGGCTTTCTCCGCCCGGCAGCAGTGCACAAGCCATCCACACTGTGTCCTGGTGATGGGAATCTGTGATGCGGCAGAAATGGAGGAGGTCAAAAACGCTGATGCTGAGTGAATACCAGGGCAGCTCTGCACAGAAGTCATTAGGGATGTAGTGGACCAAATTCTGATCTCGCAGCCATGCTGTGGGCTGGAGAGCAGAGCAGCCTCTCCCTGGCCTGAATCCAGCTCCCTGGGAGAGAACACCACAAGGGAGGGTCAGGAACATGCCCGGCGCTGCCCCAGCCCGGCTGCTCTCTGCGGAGGATGCTGCGCTTTGCCCCAGCCCGCCCCCCCTGCCCAGGTGAGAGCCGCTGCCTGCTCCACTGCCCGCAGCTGCAGGATCGCAGTCACGGCCTCGGGATGCGCAGGAGGGGTCCCCAAGGAGGGACAAGCCTCGGTGGGAGGTGTCTGAAGCTCTTCCAGCAGTAACGGTGGGACGCAGCTCGCACTTCATTCCCTGCAGACGCCGTTCAGCAGCCACAGGCTTTTCACATCGTTTGCTTTTCATTGCTCTTCCCAAGAAGGCCAACGCTCTGACAGACAGAGGCATTTAATTATTGGGGGCATCACAGCTCCCCTTGGGACGGCCCGTCAGTAGGGGGCTGCGGGCACATGCGCTTGATGTACAAACACTCCCCTGGGGCTGGGGGTTCCCATGCTGCAGGACCTGCTGGGCGTACTGGGGGGAGCGGGGGGGGTGGCCCCGGCACCAGCCAAATCCCCCGCTCAACGCATTACTCTGGCTGGAGAGACAGCATTAATTCCTCTTGAATTAGAGATTATTTTCATTATAGTTACTCAATTCTTAAAGTCCTTCGGCGCCATTTGACATGGGCATTAACGCTCCCTTCCAACTCGCAGATTTAGAGGTTGTGTTTGCCCATGTTACTGGAGCGGGCATACACACGGGGTACATCCAGTCGCTGGCACGACCCCGGGAGAGCTGCTGTCCCCTGACGAGGCTGAGCTGGTGTCGCTGTGCCCCACAGTGCCTGGGAGCCGGCACATCCTCAGGCAGCCCCCGCGGCCCCACGGCTGTGGGGCGACAGCAGCGGAGAGGCTGGCCCCAGCTGCGGCTGTGCCGGTGCGAAGGCAGCACCTCACCCTGAAGGAGTTAACTTCTCACCAGCACCTTTCCTAGACCTGAATTATTAATTTTCTTATAATCTGCCTTTGGGCACCCTGCGGCCCCTACAACACTCCCACATTAAAGAAACATGTGCTCCCTCGCTGGCTGCGCTGCTTTGATGTCGAACATGCGTGAAATACTCTCCCAGGGAGGAATTTGTACAAAAATTCATCAGACAATTGAGATATTGCAGATAAGTGTGTGCGGGGAGAGTGCCCATCCGATAATCCCGTTACAGCACTGGCCCCTCCATCCAGTTTGCAGAAAGTGGGGAAGAGTGGGGCAGCTCCTGGGTCAACATTTGCCTGCTGCGGCTCGCTGTGTGCGAGGACGGGGCGGGCGCATCCCGGGCTCTCCTCAGAGGCTACAGACTGACGCACGCTTAATCCTGGACTCCATCCACTCATCGGCATGAAAACAAACTGTTTAATTTGGCAAAAACTCCCAAGCGCTGGCTCTTGTGACGAGGGTTGTGCGCTTTCCCTCCTCCAGCTGACGACGCAGGCTGGGCGGCTGCATGCGGGGACGCTGCCTGCGCACAGGGAGAGGGGAGACCACCAGGCTGGGAGCCAAAATCTTCCAGCACAAGCAAGCACCCACTTGCCACCCTCCTGGCAGGGCCAGACCGGCTGGGGCTCACAGGGCAGTTGGCAGCGGCAAAGGTCACTGCGTCGTGCGGCACCAGGGAGCTGGGAGAAGGGTGGGCTGCAAGACATCTCCAGCTGCAGCTTGATGTGTTGGAGACGAGCACAGAAACTCTTCCCAGAGCACAGACCGGTATCAGGATGGTCCTGTGGGACCACTCCACCCTGACCTGGCGGCAGGTCCCCTCCCCACACCACAGCCTGCCCCTCGCCCCGCCGGCCGGAGCTGTGCGGGAGGGCTGCCACCACGCTATCCGGGCAGGAGCAGGGGAAGGCACAGGCAGAATCCCACCGGCAACGACGGAGTGGAGGCGGCTGCTGCATGGGAGCCGGCACCCGGCCCCGAGCCCCCTGCCCGCTGCGGAAGGGACTGTGCCGTGCCATGCTGTGCCGTGCCATGGGTGCACGGAGCCAACAGCCACCACCGGGTCTCGCCTGGCAGGCAAGAGCTGCTGGGCTCAGCAGGACGGCGGATGGTGTCAGTATATGAAAGCTCAAGCAAAGTTACTTGGAGGTTTAAGCAAAACTGGGTCAAGCATGCAAGAAACTGAGGTGTGAGGAAGATAAGAAACTCCCCGGCTCAGTGACATTGCAGCGGACGTCTAGGACACAGAGACACCCCGGCTGAGAGCTGATGCTTCGCAGTGAAAGACCACTGCGAGGGGTTCTCGGGGCAAACAGGAATCCCCCAGCGCCGCTGCGGCGTTCCCTCCCCTGACCCGCCAAAGCTGGTGGCACTACAATACCGGGGTCGGGGAGAAGGCTGGCCCGGGAGCAGAGCTGCTGCAATGCTGAGCCCGGGAACTTGCTGCGTCCTCCCAGCACGCACGGTTCAAGAGATGCATCGCGTCCGCCCCGGGGAAACACCACCCCAAGCGACGGTGGCTGAGCTGGCCCCGCGTCCCCACTGCCATCGCCCCGCGCTAAGGCAGCCTCAGATTTGATGATGGGTCGGCTGCCTTTAATAAATGTTTACATTCAAAGAATTTACACCAGTGCTCACAGACAGCTAATGAGGGACATTTCAATGCATAAAAGCAGTGCGAACACAGTAATTAACTTTGTTGCTGATTCATTTTTAATCATTTAAATGCTCTAGAGATTTGCAGTGTCCTTTAAGTCAACAAAATCTTTTCCAAAGGGCATGCTGCCGGCACCCTTCACTCACACAAGCTGACATGTAACTCCCATCTTCCTAAATAACCATCCACCACCGACTGAGGGTCCAAAAAAGCCCAAGGCCAGTGCCAAGAGGAGCGTGGCCAGGAAGCAGCGGGAGGTGAGGGCTTCCCAGCATCATGCTCATGGAGCGCAGCTCACCGGCCCTGCCGCTACGGCGGGGTCAGAGCAGTCAGCCCCCCCAGCAAGTGCAAGCACCCCAGCCTGGTATGAGCCCAGCCACAGCGTGAGGCCCCACGGCTCACAGAGAAAGGCTGCGGTCTCCCCCTGTCCCATTTCCAGGGCAAGTCCTTCCATAGAGGAAACTTTAAAAAGTGAACATTTATTTAAAGAAAATCACATACTATGCCCCAGCTGCTGCAGTGATTCCCTAATTAAAGCCTGGTGTCAAAGATATGTTGCCCACTTGGTGATCTTTCAGTGCTCAGCAGTGTGCAAAGGGATGGGACAACGTGCTGGCACCAACAACAAACCACACCGACCCAGCGGCGTGTCCCACAGACCCCACGTCACAGGCCAGCGCTGACAAAAGGTGACTCCAGCTACATCTAACGCGCCTACTGCCAGGGATGCAGACGTGACATGGTCATCGTGCGGAGCATCCAGGGCTGCAGACACCCATCTCCAGCCGCAAGGGCCGGGTGCTGCCGGCCCCACGCCTGGGTGGCTGCTGTCCTGCCAGGGGGTCTCGGGCACCACCTGCCCCGGGAGCCGGCTCTGGTCCCTGCTCCTGGCAGCGAGTAGCACGCTCCCCGCCCAGTCCCCAGCCATCCCCAGAGCACACACCGCGTGGCAGATACCATAGACAGCACCTCGATGGACACCAAGGTCACCAGGGACTGGCATCCTTCGCTTTTCAGCTTCCTGAAGCATCTGTGCCCATGGCCATGCCAGGTTACGAGCTGGATTTTGTGCTACCGAAGCGAAGGTTAGAACAAATTGCAGCGTTTACAAACAAGGTCACGGAAGACAGAGCAAGAACACACATCATTAATATTGAAGACCTGGCGCCTCGTGTGGATTTACCTCCCTGCGTTCCTCCCAGCGCCTTGGCAGGGGCAGCCTGAGCAAGGGTCTCCGCAGCACCCGGGGCCACCCAGAGGAGGGCAGGGCAGGACCGCTGCCCGCAGGCAGATGTAGGCAAGGCAGTGACCAGGGAACACGCTGCCTGCAGGGCAGCTCCTCGCACAAAAGTCTCTGCTGGTGGTTTCATTCCCATTCCTCAGAGCCAGGGCACTGTCTGAAGTCAAGGAAATTTCAAAGCATCCTTGAAGCTCGCTGCCTTCCTCTCTTCTTACTAATTAACTTTAGCAAAATGCACTGTCAGTCAAGCCCACAAAACAGCCCGTGTCGTTGGGCAAAGCCTAATGGGCTCCCATTTGTGCGTGAGCCAACCTGGCCATTAGCAGAGAGCAATTAGTGAGGCGGAGTGCAGGAGCCGGGTTTGCCCGCTCCCTCCTCTCCCCCTCGCAGGCGCAGGGACGCGAGGATGGCGCAGGGATGCTCCCCAGCTGGTGGGGTCCGCTCCCCTGGGGCAGCGGCAGTGCCAATCAGAGGACAGCAGCGCTCCCTGTCCTGCCGCAGCCCTAGGAGCACCCCAAAACCAAAGGCAGCGCGGAGCCGAGCCCCAGCAGCATGGGAACCCTCAGGGACCTGTCACACAGGGATGTGGGGAAGCCCAGGCTTGGCCCAAGTGCCCTCCCTGGGACAGGATTCAGGCAGGTGGATCCATGCAGGAGCCAGACGAGGCTCTCCCCTGTGCCAGCGCCCGTCTCCTGCAGACAGAGGCGCAGCGGAGCCTGCCGGCCAGGAGCTGGGCTCAGCCTGCAACCAAACTGCTAGGAAAAGCCCCTCGCTGCGAAAATAACACCGGAGCATCTGACAGCGTTACTCGGGAATCCTAGGGAGGAAAACTGCACCCTGAGATGCTGTAATTGGAGTCACTGCTCAAAGTTAACTGCAAATTAAACGGCACTGTCTTCCCTGTGTTCTGGAAAATATTGAAGGTTATTGGCACACGCTACCTCCAGCAGGAAAAAGCTCTATATTGAACATTTAGTCCAGGATTGGTAATGAATCGATATTCCCCAGTAGCTGGCTGTTTGGTTTCAGTTGTCTTAAAACAGAACTTGCTAAAAATACCTTTCCTGTAGTGTATCTGTAGCTAATGAGGTGGATTAGAGAGGCTGATGGGAATTGGAAACGGCACGGGTGTTTTGGGCCTGAAGTTGGCGAGCAGGCAGCTCCTGGGCGGTGGTCTGGCACGGGGGAGAGCAGAGGGGTCTGGCTCTGCCCCGTGTGCTCTCTGCCAGAGCAGAGGGAGCCAAGGCTGCCCCAGGGGGATGGCAGGAGCTAAGACAGGAGGCACCACGAAAACAGCAGCTGTGAGCAAGCACGACATTTGGAGCCGGCAAGGACAGGCAGATCAGGCCATGTCCCCTCCCGCTGGTTCTGCCACCTCCGCATCAGACCAACTCCAGGGCAGGGGAAAATGCAGAAAACCAGGAACTGTTGTTTTCAGAGTATCAGAGGGGCTCAGCTCTTACACTTCTCCCAACTGTATCAAAGACCTACTCGGTCCCTCTGCTCGGCTCCCCCCTGGGGCACAAAATGGGAAGGATGGATCCAGACTCAGCGCTTGGCTCCTGCACGTGGAGTCTCTGCTCATGACGGGGAAAGCCTTTGCCTTTCCAAGGGTTCTGTGTCCTGGGCTACCTTCAGAGACTCCACAGTGCTCCCCAAGCACACGAGCATCACCTCTCCCTGGCTGGCAGCTGGGGACAGCCTCTGGCTCTGGCCAGGGGCAGCCTCCCCGCTCCGGGGTCCTGGCGGGCCAGTCCTTCCCAGCAAGATGTTCATGGCGTCAGCTCTGCCCTTCCCCAGGACACGGCCATCGGCAGGACCTCGCTCTCCTGCTCCCTGGCCTCTTGGCAGAGTGACAGGAGCTCATCACGCTGCGGGTTAGACCTGCTCCACATTTAATTGCTCCACTTGCGAGGAGGAAAATCAATTCCACGTTTTATACATTAGCAGCCTCTGTGCTTAAGTTCTGGCACATTTGTGAGGTTAAAAAAAAAAAAGTAATAAAACCAGGGAAGTGTCATTTAATTGTTTTAGCTGAACTAATTTGGAGGCTTCGCTGCTCCAGTGTGATCTCTCCATTGATCGAGACGCAAAGCCAGGCCCCGGGCAGCATGCTGCTCACCCCGCTGTGCTCCCACTGCTGCCCCCGCCTTGCTCAGCAGCTGCCTGTCACCACTGCCACTCGCTGTCACAGGCTGCATCCCTCCTGGTCACGGACGAGTCCCTTCACATGGAGGATCCCAGGCTGAACCATGGCTCAGGGCGGGAGGTCAGCTGCTCCATCCTCACTGCCACAGTCCCTCGATGCTAAAGCGTGTGCGGGAGGGGGACATGGCTCCCACCTCCCAGACCAGCGCCGCACTAGGTGCCCACAGGTGCCCCTATGTGCCTCAGGCAGGGTCTGTCCCAGCACCCAGCCCCTTCCATTCAGACCAGGTGCTGGCAAGTGCTGCTGTGGCTGGGCTCTCTGGCCCCAGGTACACTGTGAGGAGCCACGAGCACTTCTGCAGAAGCAGCACCGTGAGGGTTGGTCCTGCACTGCCTGCAAGGCGCCCAGCCCCAGGATCCCCGCAGTGACCCTTTGCAGGGGAAGCACAAGAGCCTGGAGAGCTCGCAGGGCCAAGGGCTGCGTGGGGGAACACCAGCTCAGGACGGAGGGGCTGCTTCCCAGATAGACCCTGAGCACACACAGCTTCCCTCTGAGCGAGAGGCTCAGCCAGGACCTGTGTCCTGCTCCATCGCCCGCCTGCTACTCTGCATGCCCTTTAGACAAACCACTGCTGCTCCTGTCCTTACACATCTGTATTGCAGGGCTGCTCCCAGCCGTCTGCTTTTAGACGATGCAGGGTGGGTGACAGTGTCTGATGTCAGGGGAGGAAGCACGTGGGGTAGGACAGACCTGCCGAGGGGTGAGAACAGGCGAAGGACACTGCTGCATCTGCTCTCCAAAGGTGGGAAGAATTGGGCGTGCTGCAGGACAGCTTTAGGACAGGGAAGCGGCAGGGAGCTCCACCCGTGCCTGTCCTGGCTCTCTTGTCACCTGCCATCGGTACCGCTGCAAAAGAAGCTGAACATTCCCAGCTGCAGGGTCTGCTGTGGCCCAAGTACTACACAAAGCAGCCAACCTGCCTACATCCGCAGGCAGCCCTCCCTGGGCAGGGCCTGAGCAGGGACCCCAGTGCCAGCTACAAGGGCCGGAGCACCAGCCCAGTGCCCAGCAGGCAGGTGCTGCTCAGAGCAGCTCTGACCCCCTCACAGTCGGAAACCGGCATCCTCACACCACGGGCATGACTCATGCCCACCCAGCAAGGAGACAAACCAGGACCCCAGCAGAGCTGGGAACAAGCACCACCACATCACGCTGCCTTCCGACCTGCGTGGCAGCCAACAAGCACTGGCCTGCGCTGGAACAGGGGACATCTCCGCCGGGAAACTGCTGTTGAGACAGAGGGGCAAGCAAGCTTGGTGTGTGGCCACACGGGCTGCCTCCCACCACCCGCCACAATGCTCTGACACACTGACTGCACCAGATGTCCTTCCCTCTGCTGTGAGCTCGCAGGCACCCGGGGCTGGACCGAGCCCTTCTCTGCCTCCCGAGGCTGATGCCCAGCATGACATAGCCCTGCCCGAGAGGAGCCCAGAGCTCCTGCAGCGCTCCACAATGGCGCAGCAAACAACCACCGGTACAGTGGGTTGGACACCGTGGGCATCAGGGGGGGAACTGCCCACAGCACCGAGTGCGGGGCCACAGGCAGGGCATGAGCCCACGGGCACCGTGACCTGCTCACACGCAGTACTCACTACCTCTCTGGGAACACCCCGAGCTCCTCGCAAAAGCCTTTACGGAAACTAAAATCGCTCCATCTCCTGCTGGAGATGCACTCGCCGTTCTCTGCAAATTATTAGAGATCTCAGATAGACCCACACTTATCTGAGCTCAGAGAGACAAGACGGAGGAGGACAGGGACTGTCCCTCTCACAGGAGCCAGAGATAAACCTGATGGCAGAAGGGTGCTGAGGCTCAGCGAGTGGGGCTGCGGGGCGGGTTGCCATGCCGTCCCATGGGCTAGTCATTCACTCGCGTTTTGGAGGCGACTGTTTCCTCGGATGGGATGGGAATCCTGTTACTGTCCCGGCCGCGGCGCCGGTTCCCGGCAAGGGCTGGGGCTCGGGCGGTTGCAGCCGCAGCGCTGCC
>VZSZ01006382.1:95528-108467 GCA_013398815.1 Ibidorhyncha struthersii
GGGAAGCGGGGCAGGAGGGCCGGAGAAGGGTCCAGCCACGGTGATCCCCCCCCCCCCCCCGGCTCAAACTCCTTCTGGGCTGGAGGGGTTATCCACGTCTCAGATACGCCTGTTGAAATGCTCCAGCTTGTGCCAAGCAGGAGCCCCGGGTGAGGGGCTGTGCTTTTGCCCCAACCCCAGCTCTGCCTGGCGGCTGCACCAGGCACCGGCTGTCGGGCTCGGCAGCGGGGCACCGCCGGCGCGGCACACAGCCCCCCTGGGAGGGTGCCGGCTGCCTGTGGGGGTCAGGTCCCATCCTCTGCCTCCGCACACTCGTCCTGCTGCCCGCTGATGAACGGTCCCTTCCCCGCCTGCCCGGCGCCATGGACATTGCCGCTGCGTGCCGCTGCTTGGGAGACTCATGTCAGAACCACCCGGGGCCCAGGGAAGTCATTAGTAATTAATTTGGTTTCTAATCCTCTAATCCAGCTGCTCCTTGATTTGATAAGCGAAAAATCTGCTCTGGCCACATGGTCCTTGTTCCATCCGATATCTCCCCTTGGAGGCACTGGCAAGGACGGGTGCCACCCAGTCCTCTTTTCATTGCATGCCCGAGCCCGAGGGCCAGCCCGCCGCGCCGCTCTGCCCCAGGACAGAGGTCTCCAGGGTCCTGCCCAGCCAAGCTGCGATGTCCCGTGCTGTGCCATGCCCAGTTGCTGGAGCAGGGGCAGGGGACCACGCTCTCCTCATCCTGCTGGGCGCAGGACTAAAGGTGTCAGACCCTGATCCCAGCCCAGAGCAAAGGGGCTGACGGGACCGCCTGCCCCCCAGCTCGTTTTTTACTGGACCTGCAGCTGACGGAGGACAATTCCCAGCTCTGTTTTGAGGAGCGTTTGGGAGCCACTGCACACCCTGGGGCACGAGGAGAGGAGTTCTACCTGTCCCGCTGTCCCACGGTCCCACTTGGGGTGGGCAGAGCCACCGACTGGCCGCACTCCAGTGGCAGCGGTTACAAAACCACCCCCTGGGGCGTCCCAGGGGCTGCAACCCATCATCCGTCTCACCCAGCACTTTGGGCCCTATTACTGCTCTAAAGAAACGCAGTGAAACAGGAGCCATGTGCCCAGTCTGGTCCCCCCGGCCCCACCAGCACCGTGGGCACAGGGCCACACACTGCTCATGGGGACACCGGCCATAAGCCGACCGATGGAGCAGTCGGCAGTGGGGCTGCGGCACACAATGGGATGAGGGAACATCACAGATGAGAGGCCAAATCCTTCATTAAATCCCACATTAATCTCTAAGAACAGCGATGTCAAAAATCTTAGCAGCAAAATTAAATTTTGTAGCTATATTTCAGCTGCACAAAATCAATATTAATTACAGTGAGAGAGACATTGCTGCACGAGGGCCTGACCCAGTATTTACTCGCTGCAGTAGAACTCCAGCTTGGTAACCTGTTTATATAAAATAACTGCACATGTTTTTGTAGCAAACGGCTTCCAATCTGGCGGGTGTCGGGGCTGAATACAGATGGAGCTGGGACAGCGAACGCTCCCCGCAGAGGAGAGGCACCGGGGAGGCAGTGTGGGGTCTGGCGGAGAGGAGGAGGTGGCTGTGGCTCCCCGGGGAGGGGTCTGCGGGTGGGCTCTGGTCCGGCAGCACCGTGCCCCACCACCATCACCACCCTCTGGTCCTGCCCCCAGCTGCCCTGCAGCTCCCTTGCCAGGGCTGTGTGCCCTCTCTGCTGGGCTCTGCTCCTTGGGGATTTACTTTCAGCTCATGTCAGAGAGTTAAATCCTGTGTTTAAACATATTTTCACAGAATCACAGAACGGTCAGGGTTGGAAGGGACCTCTGGAGATCATCTAGTCCAGCCCCCCTGCCAGAGCAGGGTCACCTACAGCAGGTTGCACGGGATGGTGTCCAGGCGCGTTGTGAATGTCTCCAGAGAAGGAGACTCCCCCACCTCTCTGGGGAGCCTGTTCCAGTGCTCTGCCACCCTCCAAGTAAAGAAGTTCCTCCTCATGTTTGGATGGAACTTCCTATGTTCAAGTTTGTGCCCATTACCTCTTGTCCCATCACTGGGCACCACTGAAAAAAGACTGCTCCCATCTACCTGGCACCCTCCCTTTGAATATTTATAAGTATTGATATGGTCCCCCCTCAGCCAGTCTTCTCCAGACTAAAAAGACCCAAGTCCCTCAGCCTTTCAGTTACACTAAAAATGAGACCTCAAGTGCCAAGAAAACCCAAGCGGGACCTTTCGTGGTCATCAGTCCCCTGGGCAGGCTATATCCTTCCTTCAGAAATCCCGTTTTACTTGTTGCGCTTTGGTCAGCTATAACCAGAGACAAGCTGGAGCGTGGTCTGCAGCAGAGCCTGGCCGCCTGCCCTGCCTGCCCTGCCTGCCCTGCCTGCCCTGCCGAGGCTGGGTGCTCTCCGTGGCCCCTCTTGCCCGAACAGCTTTGCCATCGGTGTGCAGGCAGGGCTCTGGGCTTTGCTCCCGTGCCCAGCGGACCCCGCTGGTGCTGCCTGATGCAGGCAGCGTGGCTGCCTGCGCAGGGGGTGCACTGAGCTGCCAACAGGCACCTGCCTGTGGGGAGGTGGGACGCACTAAGGAAAGGGATTTGGTTTGAACGGCTCCTGTACAGTGTGGGATTTGGGAGGGGAGGAAAACCTGACTGTCTCATGCAGGAAAAGCGGACCCATGCCGTGCAGGTGAGGATGTCCCTGCAAAGGTCACTGCCAAGGGGTAACCACCAAAAATCCAGGCACTGGACTCGCAAGGACCAGGCTGCCACCTGTGTCCCCATGGACACAGCTGGGCTGAGCGGGCTGTGCCTTTTGCTGGGGCAGGAGCACATCTGGGTGGGCAGGGGCACATCTGGCTGGGCAGCAGCACATCTGGCCAGGGCCAGGACACACCTGGCCGGGGGGGGACCCAGCTGCCCACCGCATGGGCAGCCTGTGCAGCAGCAGGGGTGGGCAGGGTGTCCCCACACGCCCCCAGCCCGCGGCGCTGGGTCCGCGCTGCTGCGCAGCTGTGCTCGTTGGCACGGGGGCCCCGGACAGTCCGGGCACGGGGCATCCCTCGCTGCCTGTCGCAGACAGTTAGTGTCACATTAGGAGATGATCCAGAACAGGGAGTTTGGGGGCAAAGGCATTAAAATGGGAGGGAGAGTTTTAATTAGAGAAAGAAGTCAGAGCCCATAATCAGCCGGCTGAGTGACTGCCCGCTGTGGGGAATTCTCCGTATGTCAAATGGCATCAATCAAAACGCCACTTCTTATAAAACCGCCTCTGCACAGGAGGAGAGGCTGCTCTGTCCCTATGCCTGGGCTGTGCTGCGCCTTGGGCAGGGCATCCTCCCCCGCTGTGCTCCCCCGGGCTCCTGGGCACCCCATGGCACAGGGACGCAGGGGCAGGACCAGTCTGTCCCATGCCCCGTGCGGAACTGGCACTGGCAGCCCTGCACTGGGCTCCTGCGGGGGTGTTGGTGGCTGTGCCCTGTGGGGGGTCCCGCTGCACCCTTCCCCAGCCCCCAGCCCTGCTCCGGGCAGCCAGGCACGGGATGGCTTCTTCAAGGGCCATACCCAGCTCCGGTGCCTATCTCCAAGCTCATCATGGGTAACATTAATTGCTGCAAACCTTTTTTAATTGTTAGAAATACAACAGGAGCATGTTTCCCAGTGTGCTGGGGCAGGAGGTGTCCAGTGAGCGGGAGGCTGGTAAATGGCTCCCTTTGGTCCTGTGTCTACCCACAGCATCCTCAGCCACAGGGTCCCTCGGGACCCCGGGCAGGCACCCAGCAGCCTTGGTGACGCCAGTTCCAGGCCCATAGGAGCAGGGATGGGGTCTGGGAGCCACAGGTCTTGGCTGAGCCTGGTCTGACGGCCAGAGCACAGTGGCAGTGCCGGGGCATGGGAGAAGGGCTCTGACGCTGGCGGAGATGAAAGGCTGGCCTTGGCCACGTCGTTCCTGCCACATCTCCCTCTCCTGTGTGCAGGCTCCGGTGACTCACCTCCCATCCATGCCGGGCTGTGCTCAGCTAACATCTGGAGGAGTTCCTATAGAAACATATTTCATGCACCAATTATTTAACAGTGTGGAGGTAAAACGGTTCATGCTCTGCATTTCTCCAGGAGGAGAGTGGCTTTCCTGGAGAGGGAGCAGTTGGAGTGGGAAGAGGAGTGCAGCTGTGCTGAACCGCGAGGAGGGACAGGGCTGGGCCGTGCGGGATACACAGATGCAGTGGGAGCGATGCGGGACCGGGGCAGCCCCTGTGGGGATGTGCCCCTCCCGTGGTGTGGGACCACGAGCAGCTGAGGTGCCGTATCTCCCAGGGTCTCCCCCGCTGTCTCCTCCGTGCTGCCCCAAGGACTTGGTCACAAGTACGCCATGAAAAGCTGCGCTGCCCGGGGCTCCCTGCCCCACGTCCCCACGCGCGGGGTGTTCTCACTGGGCCAGCAGCTGAGCTAAACACTTCTGACTCTATTTATTACTAAAAAATTATGCAACTGGGTCGTGTTCTTGCTATTTTTTATGCATGAGCCAAGCAGCAAATTCCATTATTTAAAAAAACTGTTTTAGCTAGTGATGCACTAGACCACGCAAGTAAATGCCCAAAATAATTCCAGCTGACACCTTTATGAAGGCAGAGTGAAGTTTAAAGTCTACACAAGCCTTTCATTTCTAATCTCGCATCCCTCCTAACTGGCTTCTGGGAGCTGCGCTTTCATCTGGCTCTCTAATCCCCGTGGCTGGCTGTGCCCGTGCCCTGGGGGGGGGTGCAGCCCCCCGACCTCGGCACAGGACTAGGCGCGCAGGCGAACACGGGGCTGGGTGCGCTGCTCTGCTCCGGCACCTCCTCGCACACCCGGGGCAGGCTTTGGCCCCCCAGCCCCCTGCTGTGACAACAAACAACATCTGCAAACATCTGCAAACAGCAGGCGGGGCGGAGACGCGAACCGGGAAGATCTTTAAGGGCAAAAATCATGCAAAGGAATAGGGAAAGGCAGAGCCCCAGAGGGAGCCCGGGGGAAGCTCCCGGAGGGTCCCTGCAGCCCCCTGCGTGTCCTGTCGGCCCCCCCGGGGTGCATGGGGGACTCTTCTCAGGCGGGGGCCGTGGCCGCGGGGGGCCGGCATGCTGCCCACAGCCCCCCTGGAGATGGTGCGAGGGAGGGGAAGGGGGGGAAGGCGCTGCTGACCGCAGCACCCAGTAAGGGATGGGATAGGAAACACAGGCGCTTCGTCTCCATATTGCCCATCACCTTCTCTCTATTTACTGGTGGCTTTTAAAGACACGTCTGCGAGCAGCCGGTGGCCAGCGCTTTGTCTCTCTGAAGGCTGGCTTTGCCACTGGCTTGCTCCGAGAGGCAGAGAGGCCGTAGTTAATCACAGCAACCTGATTATTTCCAGCTAAATTCCACCCTTCAGCCTGACCTTGCTACTTTAATGAACAGGACACTGAGATTTTTCTTACCATAAAAAATTTTGGTTGACCCCAAAAGTAAAAGATGACGAACAAACCATGATATAAATAACCTGGTCTCTGGAAAAAAAGCATTAAATGTAACTTATCAATTAGTTCTTTTCTCACCAATAAATCATCGTACTGTGGCATCTGACCCTGGCTAGGCTGACATTTCTATAACCCATTTGCCACCGTTCACGTATTAAATGGCTTCCAGTCACCCTAAATTTGGAGATTTTAATCTCCTATATTAAGTCAGTGGTTCTTAGTAATTCAGTGAATTTATTTTTATTGGCTTTGTAAATCAGAGTTATCCATGTCAGTGACCGTGGTCAGGGAGAGAAGCGTTTGTCTGTGAAATTGGGTTGACACAGACCATTGACTGCAATGATAACAGGTGATTTGCAGGGCTGGCTGGACAAGCCATTTACACCCAGCAGATTATAATATAACAATAAAAAAGTTTCACTATTGGGAAAACAGTCAAAGCTACAGCACACCTGAGCAGAGGGGGCAGAGCGGGGAAGGGGTGCCCTCGCTCCGCCACGCTGGTGTTGAGCCCCTGGGAGGGGGGCAGGACCCTTCAGGGGCACAGCCTGGGTGTGGGATGGGCTAAATGAGGAATAACGCCTCTTACATCAGTCTGCCTAGACGCCAGCCTGTGCCCGCTGCCCTCTGCCCGGGGGACACACCGCTACGTGCTGCTCCTGCTGCAGGACTGCCCTGCGCCCGGTGTGCTGCAGCATCCCCCCAGCCGCTGGGAATGTCCTGACCTGGAAGAAAAGGAACTCCCAGGCAGTGAACGTGCGCCATTTTTAAGAGCTATTGTGATTATTTAATTGGCTTCAGGCTAAACATTGATTTCTACAGAGAAGTGGGCACCCCCGGGAAAACAACCTGGTAATTAATACGTTTGCCAACGCATGCCGGCGCTGCCTTTGAACATGCTCCGGCATCAGTACCTGCTGACGGCACACGTGTGAGCTCAGCGAGCAGACACGATGTCGCACCAGCCTCTTCCCAGCTGCCTCATGAGCAACACCCGAGCTGCACCGGGCTTTCCCCGGCTGCCTGGTGGGGTTTTGTCACCGGGGTCCCTGCGAGGGCAGGGCTGGGACGTGCCTGTCCCAGCAGCGTGGCTGTGCCCCGGTACCTGTGGAGGGGATGGAGGGTGTGGGACACGGCTCCACCAGCACCGCGCTTACCGGCATGGCTTGTAAATCTGAGGCTGAGCAGTGGCTGGAGAGGCGGAGGAGAGCAGTGATTAACTGAGCGTGCGGAAGGCATGGCAGTCGCCTCAGCCGGCTCTGCTGGGAGCAGTCATCAAGCAGTCATCAAGGGCTGTCGTTAGCTGAGATTTACACACCGGGCTGGTGATAACTGGCTAATCTCCTCACACTTTTAGGATGGGCTCTGGAGGGTGGATCAGGAGGGATGGACTGAGAGCTGCGAGCAGCCCACCGTGGGTCAGGAGGAGCAGCACCAGAAAGAGGGTCTGGCTGTCCCCAGGGGACCCGAGCCGACCTGGGCTGCGCAGGGGCTGTGGTCCCAGCCCCAGGATGGGTGCTGTCCTGTGGTCCCGTGTGTTCTGCTGCAGGCTCACAGATACCCAGCTGGGACCCACTGCCCGCCCTCGGGGACCACTCCGCAGCCCGCAGCCCGCAACCCACACAGCTCTGGGCACCGGGAGCTGGGCCAGGGCTCTCTGGGCACTCGCCTCCCCAGGAGAGGCACCGAAGGCAAAGGACTCTCGAGGAGACATCTCGCCCCTCCCTCCACCCAAGGCAGGCCCTGAGCCACTCCGCTTGCATTCAGGGCATGGGAGCTGAGCTGCCGAGCCCCACAGTCGGCTGCAGCAGGGGATCAAATAGGTGTGGACCTGCCGGACACTTACTGGTCGTGTATAATGTATATAATGTACTGCACACCTGCCTGTGATAGGGAGTACAGTCAGAGACAGTTCGTTATTTAATGGGTCTTCCCAAGAATGGGAGTGAGGGTGGTGAGGGTGGCTGTGCCACCCCATTCTGCAGGTCTAGGTATGAGCCTTGTCTGGAGCATTTATTTATCTCTGTGAAAGTGCTCGGGCTGATCTGGTGCAGCTGGAGCGATGCCACGGGGTCTGCGCTGTGCAGAGCACCTTGTAGCTGCTGGTGAAGCACATCTGCAGGAATTTAGGAGTAGCAATTCCCTGGCAGAGCTGAATAATGTCATCAGCTGTTGAACACGTGTCAGTTGACCTTTCCCTGCACTCTCCACAAAATCCCATTAATCAGAAGAGCAGAGCAGAGCTAAGAACTCTTTAACAAAATTATTGTAATCTCTGGGTTTCTCATTCATCATGCAGCAGCTCAGCAGCCGCCGTACTCCCTGTGGGTGTTAGAGGATCCCCCAGTCTTTGCTTTGAAACACCCTGCCCCTTTCTTTTGCTGTCCTTCAGCTCCGCAGGCTTGTGGCTCTTCTGCCTATTACAGCTTTGCAAATTCCCACTCACCGGGCTTGCCGGTTTACTCATCCTAAGCAGGCACCTTATGGCACCTTCCCAAATCACTGGCAGAACGGCAAGAGGGCGGGGGGGGCTGCGAGCTGGCAGGTGGGGGGGACACTGCCATCTGCCACCACAGCAGAGAAGCCGGGAGGGGAGCAGAGCCACTGCAGTGACCACGTCTTGGTGGGGCATTAGTGAACCCCTCCTGTAGCAAGCGTCTGCACGTGTGCACACGCGTGTGCAAGGATGTCCTTGCAGCTCTGGTGCAGCCACCCTGGCCCGTGGGGGGACACGGAGCATGGGGCTGTGGTGCGGGGGCTGCCTGGTGCTGCGGGCCCCCGGCCTCGCAGGGGGCTGCGGGGGTCCAGCTAAAGCACTTTGCAGAGTCCCTGGTGAGCCGGTGGCTCGTGACGGGGCACACTGAGCTCCTCGGTCGCGGGTGATTCGAACTGACGTGGGGTCTGTAATCCAGTGCCACCTCTGAATATTCCCAGTTTCATCAGTCTGTCCTCTGGGGAAGGGGCTTGTCAAAGTTGGTATTTTTGCTGCAAGATGAAAGAAAAAATATGTAAATGAGAGGCAGAAAGAGAGAGAGAGAGATGGAGCAGGTTTACAGCTGCTTGGCGTGGAAATTCCTGGGAATGCTTTTGCCTGGAGCACGCTCAGACAAGTGGCTGTTAACCTCGGAGTCCATGGGACCCATCAGCATCCCACGCTCCTCACAGGGGGATGTGAGGCTGAATTAGCCCCTTTCCCCAGGAAAACGTGGGTGCTGCTGGCTGCTGCTGGCACTGGATGTCTCGGGAAGGATGAAACATGAGCTGTTCATGGCACATGGGCACGTTACTCCCCAGGCACTGGGGAACACAGCTCCACCATGGCCCCACATTCCCGGCATGCCCCAGTCCTGTGCCATTCTGTCAGCTCGGTGCCGGGTTGGGGACCTCCATCCCTCGCTGGCAGCGGTGTAAGCATCTTCAGCCGCAACTCCCGCACGCGCTCGTTTAACATGCAGGAACCTGTGACAGTGCTGAATCCCTCAGATGTGCTGCACAGATCTGGCGCCTTTGATTTGAGGAGTCTGAGCTTGTCCTGGTGTTTCTAATGAGGGTGCGCCGCAAAGCAATAGGATCTGGATTGCTGGCTGATGCTGTGTTTCCGAACTAACAAGAAAAGGAGATCAGTCGAGGTAACTATTTGCCTTTTCAAAGCTTTGCAATCAACAAAACGTGGGTCAAATGCAGACAGGATTAATTCTGGCTAGAGCTTGCCTCTTGCCCACGTGGGGAGCGTGAGGACTGCTCTGCCCAGAGCCCTGCCAGCGCCTGGCGGTGACGAGTGATGGGCAGGCAAGGTGGGAGCTCTACCACCATGGCAGCTCCCATCCCATCCCATCCCATCCCATCCCATCCCATCCCATCCCGCCTCTGCCACCCTCCCGCGCGTGGCTGCTGGTGGCTCAGCCACCGACCCTGCCTCGCACCACTGCTGCTGTGGCCCCTCTCCTCCCGTGGGCAGGGGATGTCTCCAGCCCTGCAGCAGCTCCACCAGGAGTCCCCAGCGCTGCATGGCTGCTGTCCCAGTGAGGAACCCAAACTTCTCTTTGCGGGTGAAGATCTTCTTTGGTTGTTGGTAATCACAAATCAGGACAAAGTCAAATTTTCAGATGTCTTGTGGATGGGGCAGCTGGGGAGAGAGTGAGTTCAGAGGCTGTGGATGGATCCCACTGGAAGATTTCAGTGGGATAATGAGAACGTGACAGTGTCTCACAGAAGAGAAAATACTGCAGAAAACCTGGAACGAAACAACAAGGGAGAGCTGTAAAGAGAGATGGCATTTATACTTGAAATCATCCCCAGTTTTCCCGCTGTGACTTTCATCAGTGCTGACACTTTCCTTCAGAACAGCGAGCCAGGGCTGGCGGGGGGAGGCATTTGGCCGAGAGGGTCTCGACCAGCTCCGGTGGCAGCACCAGCCCACACTGCCCCGTGTGCTTCACCCCTAAAGGGAGGGGGCTGCCTCCTGCCTGCTCCTGCCACTCTCCTGGCCAGCCTGGTGTGAGAGCTCCCTGCCCTCAGTTTCGGCGGGTTGGAGCCCCCAGCGAGCAGGGCTGTGGGGACGGGGCGGTGCTACTGGTTTGCCCGGCTCTGGTCTCGTGCGTTTGTTCATGGTGGGCACCGCAGCCCATGGTGGGCACACGACTCCAGCGCCTCCCGATCTCCCTGCTGCCTTGCTGGCCAGGGCAAAGCTCAGGGCTCTGCCCCAGGAATAGCCACTCCTTTGGCTGTTGAGTGCAGGATCCCAGAGCTGCTAATTACCAGCTCCAGCCTGGCTCTGCCTTTTAATCCACGCAACATCTCAAAGAATTAATTTTCAGCTGTAGAGCAGCATTCAGAAATATCCCCCTGGCATCTCCCTTTTCAGTAAGTCCCAGCTTGCAAGGTCTGTGCTTAATTAGTGAATTAAATACTCCAGAGTTCAGACTGGCTTGTTATAACTCAAGTCCTCTCACGCTGCGGCGTCCCTGCAGACACCCCCAAGCACAGAGGATGACACTGGGCTCGCGGTGGGGCTGAGCTGAAAGCTTGGGGAGCTGATGGTGGGATGGACGCCCCTCGCCCATCCTGCACGCTGCGGGGAGGGGTCAGCCTGGTGCGGCCCTTGCTCCCTGCCGTCGGCTCTGCCAGCACAGGAGGGCCTCTCACACACTGTATTTCAGACACCGGGGGGGTCAGGAGCAGGGAGAAGCCTTTCTAGGAATGATTTTTCCCTCCTCTCAGAGCGTGGCAAAGATGGACTGAGTGGTCTCACATCCCCCCTCCCACCCCATACCTGGCTCTGGTCCCTGAGCAAAGCGGGGGTGAGCAGCCCGCCTGGCACTGGTGGCACCGGAGCGGTGGATATTCCCAGGGTTCAGAGCAAGAAGGCAGTTGCAGTGACAGACGGGATTACTTCAGCACCAAACTGAGTCCCTGTGAGGCGCCACTGTCCCCGCGGCTGGCTGCAGCCCGGGGCTGGGCTCCGTGGCCATACCGACCCATGACGCAGAGCTGCTCGGCCAGTGGTCCACGGGGAGGAATGGGCGACTGAGGGGAGATGGGGACTTTCCTGGGACCCAAACCCCACTCTGAGGGCAGGGGAAGGTGCAAAGCAGCGTCGGCGGCGCGGCTCTGCGCACCATGTTTGCCAAGCCAAGCCGACGGAAGAGCGGAAAGCAAAGGGCAGGTAACTCACAGGACCCATGGAGTGAAACACCCACGACTCAAATCCAGCAATTTTAAAAAGCATCTATCACCGCAGAGCAGTCTGAACTCTGGCCCCAGTGAAGGCCACTTCTTCATGAGTAATCACTAGGTATAAGTACAGCACATTAATAATGCACATATTGATTGGCTCCAATGCTGCGCCACATACGTGCCCAAATCAATAATCCTGCTTAAGCACGTATACCACAAAACTTTCAAGAAATACCACCCCTACACTTTAGCACAACACTGGGCTGTCAGCTCCTAAATTTATTAATTGAGAGTGCTCCCATCACACCCACCTCCAGCCCCGACCCTTCCTGCGCCGGCAGCGACCCCCCCTTCTGCCCCCACTGCCGGCACCAGCCCCTGCATGAGTCCCTGCGTGAGCGTGACGCTGCCTGTGAGCCTGGCCTTGCCCCCGCTTCAGGGGAAAGGACCTCACTGGTCACAGACACCGAGTCTGGGGACATGGAGAGAAGCAGGAGTGGGGCGTGGGGACGCGTCCGCAGGTGCAAGGTGTGGGACACGCTTAAACACGGATGCAAACAGCTGCGCTGTCGGGAGCAGCGGATGAGATTAGCTCCCTGGACCGCATAGTTCAACAGTTTATTTCAGGGCTGTTAAACACTGTTTTACATATTTATTAAATTGAAGACAGTTTCTTCCTACAAAAGTGTATCAGCAATTACTCTGCCTGACAAGCAGCTGCCGGCGGCTGGAAGCGGTGTCTGGCTTGCAGCACTTGCATTTTCTGTATTACCCTGCGATGATGCTGCTCAAGCCGCTCAGCAACAGCCAGGAGTGCTCGGAAGCAATGGCTGAAGGGAAAATTTAGGAAAAAAACCATCACGATGATCCCGGCACCAGGGGGCTGTATTCTGCATGCCCGACATGGCACCTCTGATTGATGAGTCCTGCACTTCGCTCCAATCTGTTCGGAGTTAGGCAATGGCAATCATTTTTTTCAAGCCTTGTCATATATAAAAGCAATTGAGTCAGCAAGCACCAATTGTCTGGCACAGGAAAAGATTATATTTTTACAAAGTTTTGCAGAAGGTCTATAAAAGTTTGTTCTTTCTTTAAAAAATAAATACAGATATGTCAACGCCTCTCTAAAAAAAAAAAAAAAAAAAACAACCAGAAAAAAATTAAACTTGCAACTGAAACATTATGTCTGCAAAAGATGTGCTTAAAGAGCCTTTTTATTGCTCATATTAAATGACAAGGATTTTGAGTATAAACTGTGTTTCAGGCCAATGCCTTTGGAAAACTGGGAATTTCCCTGATAGTTCTGGTCCCAGATTGTGGAAACACTGCTGTTGCTGTATTCTTTCTCCTGCAGAGGAGAGCTGACGGGCCCTTCCCCTGCCCCGGGCACCTGAGATCAAGTGCTGGGTCCCCCCCGCTGCCCCGGGCAGCAGGATGCTCCCTCCGGCAGGTCTGGGAAAGCTGCAAAGCTGCTGGTGCCCCCCAGTTTGGTGGCAATGGCCAGCGAGGTGGGGACAGCCAGCCAGGGGCAGAGCTGGGGTTGGCACCGTGGTGGCACTGCGATGCCCTGGATCCGCAGGGAGTCCCCTCAGCCCCTCACAAAGGGACGGGTTGGGATTGCCACTGGGGATCGGTGCAAGACCCAAGAGGGAGAGCGTTGCTGCTTGGCAGGCACTGCGCCCAGCAGCACCCGGTAGCGCCCAGTAGCGCCCAGTAGCACCCAGCTCCTGCCCTAGAGGAGGCCCCGGGGGAGCTCTGCCA
>VZSZ01006382.1:108532-150756 GCA_013398815.1 Ibidorhyncha struthersii
GCGGTTGTTGGAGCTGTAGGAAATGCCGACATGAATCTGCAGCTATGGATTTTTTTTTGACAGAAGCTGACCCCTCGGGATTGCTGTTCATTACATGTTCGAGAAGGAGCTACTGTAGTTATAGCAAATCTTTTTATAATGATCTTTCATTGTAGATGTAGAGTATTAATTATCAGAGGGTATTAAAAAAGGCATTAGCCCTCTGACCCCTGGAGATGCACATGGGCTTTTCAAGTGTCTCCCGCAGATCTACCGGGGCCGTGGGCTGTTCATCAGGGCAGGGACGGGCGCCGCAGGTAATGGGTGCCGGCACTCCTCGTTTGCAGAGCTGAGCCTCTGCGCCGGGGGCCCATTGCTGCCGGCAGCCCCTTGCCCTGCATCGAAGAGCAGTGCCCCCCCGCTCCTGGCAGCCCCTCGGGAGCGAGCTGTGCTCAGCACCCTTTGGGATCGCCCGACTCCCCTGCCCCACTGCAGCCAGAATCTACCCCGGGGGCAAAGATGGCTGAGCCGCAGGGTCCCCCCCTGCCCGTCCACCTTGGGGAGGAGGTGATGGGCACTGTGGGGCTGGGACTGATCCGACTATGGAGGACCAGCCCTGTGCCCCCCTGAGTCCCCAGCTGCCTGCGGCACACGGCCCCGGTTGTGCCGAAGTACTGCTGGCAGCCCGGCATGCCTCCCACCTGGACACGCTCATTCTGTGCTTGAAATGCATGTTAAAAATTTGCCTTCACCTTCATTAATGCTGGATTTTATTGCAGAAGAGAGAATTTCTTTATTTTAAAAAACCTATAGGTGGAACACAAGCAAATTGCTAGCTTTTACTAGCATATGAACTGGGAAAAACCTTTGAGATACATCTACATTACACTAAACTGCATCCATAATTCATACCTAAAAGAGAAATTTTTAGCTCCCTTGGAGGTTTGCTGGTATCTATTATTGATGGGACCATGTTAGGCAACAATAGGCTCCCTCTTATTCACACGCCATTTACCGGTTGAGTCAGGCTGCAGCACCTCCGCTCAGCAGCGTGAGCTCTCAATTAGGTTTTTGCAAGGATTTGGAAGGGATTTAGTTAAGAAGCTGGAGTGATGTGGACTGAGTGAGCTAGAGAGTATTTCTAGAGGGATTCCCACTCCCGGTGGTTAATCAATAGATCAGGAATGTGAAAGACACTCGGAACAATTAGTTTCTATTCAGATCTCCGAGAGCAGCATTTGCTCAGCAAAACTCTGGGGATACAAGCGTCTTCTGAACTGGGAATGTCGTAATCCGTTAATCGCGGTGACAGGAGGGCCGGTGGCCTGCAGTGGAGCGGAGAGGCTCAGGGTGGAATCACTGAGCGTTTAACCGTGCATAATGCAGGCGGGTCTCAGCTCCCTGCCTGGCAAGTAATTACCGCCCTGATTGCACCATTTGCAGCCCGTCCAGAGCCAGCTGGACAGAGCCCAAGTGCTGCAGGGAGCAATTGTCCCTCGTGTCCCCGGGTTTCGGGTTGGATGCTGGCATCTCTCTCCCGGCAGGTCCCAGGTTGGCATCTGCACCTGGGGGCTGCTGGGGAGCCCAGAGCTACGGAGAGCCCACGGCCGGGCGCTGCTGGGCTGCCTGGAGGGGCCGCGGCCATCCCCAGCCCCTGCCACGCAGGATGAGCCCACGGGGTGAGGATACACCAGCCCTGCACCCCTGGGAATGGTCCGAAAAGGCCGGGGAGAGATTGCACAGACTCCAAGCCGGGAGGCATTGACACTGCCAACCTCGACCCCTCTCTCCCTCCTATTCCAAATGCGAAATTTAGTCAAAACATTCCTAAAGCGGTTCTGCGACTGGCAAAGAGCGAGAGGGATGGTTTGTGAAAATGCCTGCAAAATTTGCTTGTCTTGTGAAAAATTTTTGAGATTTTTTTAAAAGTCAGTCAAAAATAAAAATCCAACAGATACTGATATGTGCCCTACCGTTACGGGGCACCGCATCTCCACCGACGGAAACGAGGCAACTCCCGCCCCTGCGAGCCAAAGCAGGGACGAGGTGGGGGGGACAGTGCCCCGGGCAGTCCCATGGTCAGGGCAAAGCTGTGCTGTAGGACACTGAAATCCCTACTCCAGCGCTTGGGTGAAAGGGAACATTTGGGAAGAGAAGAGGAACTGACAGCAGTTCTCATCATGATTATAAATTAAGGCAATGAGTCTAGCACATGCACGTATTTACAGAGCACGTAGCAGTTAGCTTAAATCTAAGATAAAGGTTGCTGTTAACATAAAAATCCCATCCTTCCCGACCCATCAATTCTGAATTGAATTAGATCCAGGAACCACAATGCAAATCTCAGGGCTACAAATCTCGCTGACAATATGTTTTGTTCCACAAACAGATGCAAAGCCAAGTATAAAACCACACAACAATCCTTATCTGACAGATTTCCCTTTGATTAGCTTTTAATTGCTCATTAAGATTTGGGTGGTTTATGTCTTTTCTGCACGGCAGAGGAGCGGCATCCCTGCAGGGCCGCGGTGATGTCCAGCCAGCGAAGCCAGGCTCCTCCCGGAGAGCAGCGCTCCCGCTGCTGGGGGAGCTCTGCCCGCTCAGCCCGGCCCTGGGTGCTGCCCTCCGGCACGGGTGCTGCGCTCTGGGTCGGGTGCTGCTCTCCGTATCGCCCCCTCCCCACTTTATTTCAGTGTTGGTTAGGGGTAGCCGGCGAGGATGGAAACAAATGATTGCTGAAGGAGCTGCAAAACAAAGTCTTCCTGGAGCAAAACACATCAATCGTGGCTCAGAGCCAAGGTAGTTATTGCAGAATTTCCCCGGCATTACCCAGATCTGAGGGATTATGGTTTGCCTCCATTTGCTGGCTCAGCCGGAGCAGGGTGCTCAGCGCTGGGGCAGAGCTGGCACCGTCTCTGTGCTCGGCAGAGGTCTCCGGCTGCTCTCTCCCCATCCACCCTGCCCGAATGAGCCGGGTCCTCTGGGATGCTGCGCCGTGGGCGCAGTGCTCGGGATGCTGGCCGGGGCCGAGTGGGATGCAGGGTACCGGCTGCCCGGCTCTGGGTGTGCGGGCAGCGGACCCCTCCGTGCCACCGCTGCTGGCAGCGCCCACCCTGGCACGCTGCGGGGAGGCGGATGCTCGTTTCCTCCTCGCTCCTGGAGCGAGCAGCAGGATTAGCAGAGCCTGAGCGTGGCGGGGGTCTCATGTTATTGTTTACGAGAGGTTTGCATGAAATTTTAGGATTTACAAAGTAGTCATATCATTTAATCCTCTTTAATGAGGTTTGGGGATTTATGGGCCAGACATATTCATTTGCAGCTCGCACAATTAACCTTGGTTAACCTATAAAGAAAACTTCAGGATAAGTTTGACTTCATCAATTATTAAAGCCGGGGATTGGAAGAGCGGCAGGCAGCCCGCCGTGCCCCAGCTCGCTCACTCTATTAAGTATCAGGTACAGAGGAGCCAGCAGCATCCTGCACGTTAGGAGCAGTCCTGCCTCCCAGCTGTGTACGTGCTTGTGTACACTCGTTCTCCGACAGTTTATCTGGGGATTAAGCGTCTGTGCTGAGCTGTGGCAGAGCTCGGCAGCGCTGCTGGGCCAGGAGCAGAGTTTGCTTGCACAGGGTGCCCCCTCGATGGGGGTCCGTGGGCAGCTGCCTCCTCTCCTCCCGAAGAGGAGCAACAGGCTGCCTGGCCACGCTCTGCTCTCCAGCCGGGCCCCTCGCTGCTCCCCGCACAGCCCCCGCTCCGCAGCCCCCCGTGCCCCCGCATCCCTCCTGCAGCCGCGGGGCTGCTCCCCACACCGGGGCTGTGCTCAGCCAGAAGGCACAGCGGGGGCGGCCACGCTGCCAGGAGAGGAGCCGAACTGGAGCGAATCCCACCCGGGAGCCCCGGCGGACATCGCTACCGCAGCTGGAACAGCAGCGATGGCACGGGACATTTGGCTGCCACCAGCGTGGGAAGGCAGCGAGTCCTCCTCTCCTGGGAACATCAGTGATGCAGGGCACGGATGGCACAGGGTCGGGGCGGGGGGGCAGGAGCAGCACCTCGTCCTGGACCCCGGCTTTGCCGCGATGCTGATGGCCCTGAGGAGCCACCCTCAGCTCCTGGGCGCAAGGGGGTCCCCGTGCCAGGGGCCGTGGAGTCCCGGGCTCCTCCGCCTCCAGCCCCCGGCAGTGCTCATGCTGGTGGCGGCGGTTCGGGCAGCGCAGGCGGTGTCTCGGCTGGCACCCAACGCGTTGGGAGGACAAAGCAAACCCGCGGCGCACCGTGGCACAGCGAGGTGTGCAGCACACGGGAGGGGAGAGCCCTGGGCGCAAGAGGGAACACCTGGGCAGTGTCCCCGGCTGGCGGTGACATCTGGGCAGTGCCGCCAGCCTTTTAAAGTTCTCGTAATTCCACAATAAATCAGTATGGTAATTTCTCTCTGCAATAAAGCCCCTATTCCCGTTGCAAGCTCTCATAACCAGCACCTCGATCTTTCTGTGCTCTTTGCTCTTTATTACCTTTCAATGACTTAAGCCCCTGAACTGAATAACTTCATCAAGGTGTCAACCTAAACAGATTTTTCCCTATAATGGCCCAACTCTCACAGGTTCTTAATGAAAAATATTGATTCCAAAGGATTAGTTGCAGATTTATGTGGTGGATGCTGATCCCTCTGTCACCTGATACCTTATCAGTGGATGAAGGAACTGATCCTCCCCGCATGGTTTTAAAAAAGCAATCACAGACTGTGTCAAGCAGGAGCTTATTCCCAGAGAAATGCATATAATGCTGTGTCTGGATCAGATACAATGCTTAACAGATAGCTAATAGCGGGGGCTGAGGAACTGCCAGCGTGGCCAGGCCAGTTTGAATCTCCCTGCCTGGTGGGGCTGGCAGAGCCGGCCTTGCTGGCAGCCGGTGCTGGTTCTGCTCCCGGGGGGGCATGGCACGGTGGCCCTTCTGCTGTCCCTCTGCTCTGGTTCCTCGCCAGGCTGGCAGGGCACATTTGCTCCCGCGCAGAACAGGTCTGAGCAGCGGGCTCGTGGGGCTGCGAAAGCAGCTCCCCAGGCAGCCCCAGGTGGCATGAGTTTGCCAGGTCTCAGCACAGCCCACGCAGTCACGCTGCCACGTCCCTCTGCAGCCTCAGAGCTACCGGCACAGCATCACAAACAGCCCCGTGTTCCTCTTTCCCCCTTTCTTTCTGGGAAGAGGGTGGGACTGGTCCTTAACATACCAGCCAACCCCTCTGCTGCCCGCAGAACCCAGTTACAGCTTTTTTGATGTCATCTAAAGGAAGGTCTGATGTGCACGAAAGGGCTGCTTGTGACAGGTGAAGGAGAAGCAGTCTCCGCAAGGGCAGGAGCTCCTTGATGCTGTGTGGGGCTCACCTGGCTGGCCGCTGCCAGCCACGAGCATCCCACACTGTAGCCCTTGGCCTCGGCCAAGTGCCTCCCTTGGGCTGGGCGACTCTGGAGCCATCCTGCCTCCTGCTCTGAGCTGCAGAGGAGATTTAACACATGGAGAATCTCCCGAGCTGGAGCAAGTTTCCCCGTGGGCAACTGCAGGGCTGGCGGGCAGCGTTGTGTGCGCAGCGCAGCAATGGAAAGCCGCTAGCACAGCCCTAAACCGACCTGTGTCACCTCGCTCGCCAGCAACTCCGGGTTGATCATTTGCTTTAAAGACTGTCATGAGCTTCAGTCTACGAGTTGGCAGATTATACGACACATCAGAGATAAGCGGTGATGAGCAGATGCTCTGCCAGCAAACCCTGGGCTGTACCGCGCTGTGCCGATGCACCGATAGCACCCTGGCAGGTCCTGCCTGCTCCCTCGGAGGCTCCCGAGCTTAGGAGCACCCAGGTTGCCACAGACCCTCCCAGCACCCGCGGGAACAACCTGCGGCCATCCTGCCAGTGGGTGCCAGGGCAGGGACTGCCCCCCCCCCAGTCCCCAGGTCTGTGGGGCTTTTGGGTGCGTGCGGAGGAACAGACACTTGCAGCAACAGCATTTACTGGCAACCACACATCTGATTATCAATCTACTTTTTTCCCCTCCCTTCAGAAACTTGCAGCTGAAATTAATACATAAATTACAGCCTGGAGTGAGGCGTTATAAATAATAGCAGAAGGGCTTTGATTATTTACATTTTTATGGAATCTGAACTGATCAAATACATAGAAGTCACCAGGCACATGGGAGAATTATGTCGTGTTCAGGCATGATTTAAAGGCCACGCAAGAGGGACCTCTCCACAAGAGGCGATCAGGCAAGGCTGGTCACTCTGGACCAGATGAGCGATGTACAAACACCACAAAATAAACCTCAGCCCTTTGAAACTTCAGAAAGAGAAGAGAAAGCAATGACTGCCCGTGACATCAACCCCTCAAACACCCCTTTGTCTCCCCGCCGTTCGCTGGGTGCGGTAATGAATGTTTTGGCAACAGCCTTGCTCAAAATCTAATAAAATTATTCAGGATTCTGTGAGGAGCCTTGGAAATAGAGGCTGTCCTACAGCAGCAGCATGCGACTATGGCAGCAGAGCTCTGCGTTTTGGGTTGATTTAAAACCTCATTCGTTTTTCATTAGCTCAGAATTGCTGCAGACGAAGGTTCATTTTTACTACGTGCATGGAACGCGAACGAAAATCAGGATTTTGTTTCTTCCATTTACCTAGTGTATGAAGTCACCCGATTTAAGGATGAAAGGAGTTATTTACTTCCAATTACCTAAACATGACTGAGAGCAGGTATATCCCTTCCTCGCTATCAAATGACTTCTATATGGCCCATCCCAATAGGGATGCTCACCCTGCTGCCCATGGCCGGTCCTGCCAGGCAGCGCTGCCCATAGCCGGAGCTCACCTCCGCCACCAGGTCTCAGCTCACACCCCAGGGGCACTGGGGACAGAGATGCTCCCAGCTCCTCCCTGCACGGCAGGGCCCTTGGACGATGGGCTCAGTATGGCCCCAGGCAGCACAGTGGTCCTGCCTCGGGGCAGCCCAGCCCCACTGGCCAGGCAGGCAGGCCAGGAGGAGGGATGTGATCCACCAGTCCCGGGGGGATGCAATATGCCTGCCCTGGGGGAATGAGAACCACCTGCTCCAGAGGGATGCGATCCACCTGCCCGGGGCAGATGTGATCCACCTGCCCTCCTGGGATGCAATCCACCTGCTCCGGAGGGATGTGATCCACCCTTGTCCAGCCGGTCTCCATCCATGGCACCCATGCCGGCAGCTCAGGGTGATAACTGGTGCCTGCAGTGCATCGTGCCCATTGAGCAGGTCCTGCAGTGAGCGACGGGGTGCAGCGTCCTGCAGTCCCGCCACCACCAACTGCCCGTGGGCATCTGTGGGAGAGGTGTGCATCCCACCAGCCTACCAAGGACGGCGGCAGCAAGCCGAAGCTGCCCATGCCAGAACTCCCCAAAAAGGGGTGCAGAGGCCCCACGCCTACCCATAACCCTGGCATACGGCCAGCACCAGCGTGCCGTCCCCATTGCACCGACCCCACACGGCAGCCACCCTCCGGCCCCCTCCCAGCGCCTGGTGCAGCCGAAGCACTCCTTCCCTCCCCCAGAGCAAGGAGCCTGTTTCAGGCTGGCTTGCTCTTCTTTCTGATTTTGTAATTTACACGATAATCACACTCCATTCACATTTCCAATTACTTTACCATTCAGGGTAGAAAAAACTATTCCACTGATTAAAACTGCAATAATTAAAATTGAGGCTTTGTGCTGCTTCTGCCTTTTAAACATTTGACAAAACTCTCCCCCAAATTCCTAATTTCAAAGCTCCCGTCAAGATCCCAATTTCATGGCTAATTTGTAGAGCCATCGCCTGTGTAATCGTTAGCGCTGCCGGCACGGGGCCGGGCAGCGGGCAGGCAGCCCCAGCGGCTGGGGCATTCCCACGCCTCGCCTCCTCCGCTTATATATTTATTTCTCCACTTTTGCATTATTATTCTGCCAGCACCGGGTGTTTGTCAGCATGCCGGGTGGGAGGGAAGCTTGAGGGGTCTGCTCGTTTCCCACCCCCCCCCCTCCAGTTTCACCTGCTCTAAGGCAGCCAAGCATCCCCCATCCCCTCCCTGCCACCGGGGTCCCATCCCTGCCCCGTTTCCCGCACAGCCCCCCTCTGCCACACAGCCCCTGCACGGCAGCCGCCCACCCTCTGCCGAGCTCATCCCTGCCCGGCAGGCACATGGAGCCGCTGCTTATTCCCAAACTGGTGGAAATGGGTTGAGCTGTAACCACAGAAAGCTCTTTTGCAGCTGCCTACTTAAGCAGCGAGGCTGTAATGCAGCTTGATTCTGATTTTTCCTCCCAGTATGGATTTGCCCACCAAATTCTTCGCCGAAAGCTGGGCACACCCTGGGCCGATACATGCCCTTTGCTTCTCATGGAAAAAAAGGAGTAGAAAAGCAGCATACATTTTGTATGCAAGAATAAATGAGAATGGATTTTAATTACTTCTAAATGAGTCTCCAAAATTCAGACAACTTCCAAATTAACACCAATTAACATAGTATACTTGATATCCCATAACATTGAATTAAACCTCTTAAAGGGAGATCTGTAAAGCTCTCCTCCAAGTTGCTCAGAGATGATCCCATCGGATGCCCCACCTTAAAGCTATTTAAATAAAATCCTTGTACAAGCAGCAGTTTCAGAGCCTCCTGCAGGGATGTGCGCAAGCACGGCAGAGGTGATCTTCAGGTACCGCTGTTAATAAACTGGGCTGATTAATCAGCCCGCGTGCATCGAGCAGGTGTATGAGGACAAGCGGAGAGCATCACCCGCGGCGCCCGGGCGCTGAGAAGGTCCCACATGGCTGCCTGCTGCTGCCGGTGTCCCCCACCCTCGCCGGGAGCCAGCAAGCGCCGGTGCCGCAGCGCTGCCTTCATGGCAAGGCTCGGCAGAGGCTGCCGGGGGACGCAGTGGGGCGAGGAGCTGCAGGGCAGGCAAACCCGCCTTTGTTCCCCCCTGTGCCCCTGGGGATCAGGCGCCCGAGTACGGGGCGATGGGGGGACATCCTCACTGCTGCCTGGAGAGCACCCTGGGTGTTGGAAAGTGATGGATGGGCCTGGTTTAGCTTGAGCCCAGTTTAGCTCAAGCCCAGGGTGCCCATGCACGGGTCTGTCAGCCACGTGCACACTGCTGGGGCTGCTGGCTGCATCCTGGGTGTGATGTGAGCTCGCTGGGTGGGGGCACCCTGCACATCACCCAGGCTCGGATATACATCCCCTCCGGTTCCTCATTTATTATATGACATCACTTGAACACTCTCCTTCCTCATGGCATAAGCCAATTGCGCAAGACCAACAAACAAGATGTGGCTTTGGAAATAAACATCTGGTTGGGAGCCAGCTGAATAACTGCTAAAAATTGGTATTTTTCTGCTTGTCACTATCACAGATCACAGCCCTTATAATTTGCTACCTACAGCTCTCTGCTGGATGTACATTTCTTGTCCCTAACCTGCATCTAAGACAGAATCCAGCTGTGCAAAATCATATTTCACTTTATTTAGTGTCATGGAAACCTTTGCCTAGACAACAGAGGCACAATGCCAGCCCAGTGCAAGGAGCTCGGCTCTGGTGCGGACTCGAGCTGCGGGGAGAGTGCGGTGAGTCACCGCCCGCGGCCCCCCGCGCTGTCCTCGGCACCTTGCTCAGCCCCTGGCCACGGCATGAGCTCCTGCGGCACTCGAGCCCTGCCAGCGGGCCAGCCCAGCGGCTGCACTTCAGGGGCTGCTGGCCAAAACGGGGGCAGCTCCGGCCGCGGGCATCCATCCCTGTGGGCACTGAGCTGTCACTTGGGGACACTTGCAGTGCGTGCACCGCCTGTGCTCCATGGTCTCTTGCTGGGTCTCCCCCCCCAGGTCTCTCCACGGTGGCTGCCCAGGAGGTCTGTGGGGTCCTGGTCCCCCCGAGGCAGGATCCATCAGTGAGGCTGCCAGAGCCCAGGGTGTAAGAGGAGGAAAAGAGAAGCCTATAAATAACAGGTAACGAAGGCAGCCAAGGGTTCTGGGAAAGGCCTGTTGTAGCATCCATAACAAATAAATTATAAAAACCTGATGAACTAATACACAGCTTCCCCTCCACTCTGACAGGCTGCTGACCTCCAGCTCTCAACTGCAGCAAAGTGCCAGGAGACAAAAATAGCAAAAAACACCAATTAAATATTAAAACTCACAAATGTAATGCAGAGCAGGAGAGGGGAAGGGGGCACACGTCAGCTCCAAAGGAAGGGCTGAGTGCTCGACCCAGCGTGAACGGGTTTTCACCACCTGCGAGTAATAAGGACGATTTGTATTGGAGATTAGAGAACTTCCAAGCTCATTTATAATGAAAACATTCAATGTTAATGACAGTGTTAAGGGTGCGATGGAAATCCACCTCCCTTTGGGGTTTCTTGCACACTTACTCCTGACATTTGTCTAGTTTGCAATTCCTCTGCGCCTGAATTTGCTCCCCAGCTGCCAGAGGCAGCAGACAAGAAACGGGGAGACGCACCATACCTCCTGCCCCCCAAGGACCTCCTGCCCCCAGGGACCTCCTGCCCCCCTAGGGAGCTCCTCGCAGCCCTTCCCCTTCCCCTTCNCCTCTCTCAAGGACCCGTCCATGGAGGCAGCGTTGCCCACGTCAGCGGGTCCGAGCGGAGAGTGTGCCGGCCAGCACAGCCCGGCACCACCGCTGGCAGCGGCCGCAGAGCCACTGGGGAACAGCGCCGATAGAGAATCCAGCTAACTCAAAGGCTCCTCATGGAAATGAGGCTTTAATTAGGCGAGAGGGAACCATCTTCCTCAAAGACAGGAAAGAAATCAGGGCCTTTAAAAAGGGGATTTAGCTAGGACATGTGCTTATTGAACATGGAGATCAAATCTGCTTTGAAGAAGAGCAGATGAGAAAGTTTTGCTCCCTGAGACACACAAAGCTGTAACACCACCTCCGCCTCCAGTGGAGCCTCCAGCGGCAATGCTTACGCGTGGTCCGTGGCCGCATCGCCGACGCCGGGGGGCTGGTGCCACTCTGCCTGGCCACACCAGAGCCCAGAGCCCTCCTGGGGTCTGCAGAGCGCGGGGTCTGCCCTGCTCCAGCCAAGAGTGCCTGCTCCGCACGGCATCCCGCAGCCCTGGGGCCCTGGGATGCACCAGTAGCCGGGATCTGGCCCCCACTGGGGTGCAGGAGATGGCACCTGGGGAGCAGCCAGTGTGCCCACACATGCATCCAGCTGGAGGGACCGCAGGGTCCAGCAACGCCCCAGGGATGTTCACCTTCCACCAGTGGCTCTGCACACCCCCCTTTGATGCCCCTAATACCACCCGCTTAACATTTAAACGAGAGGAAGAGACTGGGAAACGCTGCCCAGGAATGAATGCTGTGGGGCCCCGTGAGACGCTCGTCCACGTTTAACGCGTAGACGAAGTGCTGAAACACGATAAATCAATGATTCACGCTGCTCTGTGTGCAGCTTTTGCAGCACCGTGCACGGTTTGGCTGCCCAAAGCTGCTGCTTGACCAGACTTCAATGGATGCTTTTCAAAGTGATTTAAAAGGTGATTTTTAAACATCACATGGCAACAAGAGAAGTACTTATGAACAAAGTGTGCTGTGGGTTATGACAGAGTGCAATGAGAGAGCTTCCCTCCAGCCTCTCTCCATCCCCACTCAACCAGGGAAGTCTGTAGGGGACATTTACAAACTTCACTGTAAATAATCTGGAGTTAGGCATCACCGTAGCTGTGCGGTGCTGCCGTTAGACCATCGCTCCCCTGGGAGCCTGAGCTGGCTGGGGCAGCAGTGGGTGGCCCCAGCCGCGCACCCCAAGGGGAAGGCTGGGATGGACTGGAGCCCCGGCAGCACAGCATCCCCCCAGGGGGGCACTGCCAGCTCGCCCCGGCAGGCTGGGGCTGCGACCCACATGCCACCCCCTCTCCAGCCCAGCTCGGCAGCCCCTGCAGCATCCTGAGGTGTCAGGAAGGACAGACCGGGACGGAAGAGGGGATTCTCCGTGTTAAAATGTGGGGAAGCGCAATGCAAACAACAGGCAGATCAGTTTTGCACGGCCTTTAAAGTGTTATCACACCTCAGGAATAAGCATAAAGGTCAAAATCATTAGTGTTTGAGTTCTGAATTAAATCCACTGCAATTAGCCCAGAAAAGATAACTGGAGATGCTGTTGAGATAACAGAGCAGGTATCTTCTGTAATTGATAATTACGAGGTGTAAAGACATGTGCACTTGCTTTGAAAAGCGTAATTGTTTCTCATCTGAAGAGATCAGCTTATTTTAATGGTCTGCCATTATTTTTATTTTAGACAGACTGGTGCCAACATCTGTAGCCTCAAACCAGCCCATTTCTACAGGAAATCACTGCAATTTGCCACTTTTCCCCCTTCACCTACTAGAAGACCTGTGGTGGTGGTGTTGGAAGGGATAGAACTGGGGCTGTTTTCTAAACCTTACAAGGAAATCATACACCGAAAGCCCATTTGTGGGCATTTTTTATTTTTGATCCAGTTCTGTGTAAGCTCCAGGTACGCCCAGGATATTTGTAAAGAAGGCTATTTGCTGTTCCCCTCCTTTGCTGAATGCTAACTGGGAGCCAGGAGCCCCAGAGGGAGCCGGGCAAGGCACCTGAGGAAGAGGGGAACAGGCAGAAGCACCCCCAGAGCCTGGTCCTGCCCCGCGCCAGGGCAGTGCCGGGCTGTGTGTGGTGGTGGGGTGGGGGCTCAGCCCCCCCTTAAGCCGGATTCACGTCCCAGAGATGTGGCTGCCCAAATGCATCCCTGAGGTCTGCTTTACCTCACCCACCTCATACAGCCGAGGGCAAGAGAGAAAGGCTGATGAGTCCCCCTCCTTCAGGAGACTGCAGAGCATCCAGTGTCCAGGCAGGGAATCCCCATACGCTTTGAGGCAGAAAAAAGTCCTTTTAGTGACCTCTTGAATGACTGCTGCTTCTGCCCACCAGCAACTCACCCTGGGACGCCGATGAAGCGGGAACCTCTTTTGTCCCTTCGCTTCGCTCGGACCCCCAGCCGGGAAAGAGCACGGCACCGCTCACCCAGACGGCCACGAAGCGCGGCAGCATGTTCACCTGCGCGGCACAGACTGAACAATTATTTCATCAGTGCGGAATGGGACTTCTGTTATCTCTGCTTTGCACTGTGACTGCCAGAGCCACCGGGTCTCTGTGCAATTGCCACTTTGGCTGATAGCATCCTGATATTATGGCCTTGAACAATCAATGAGCATCGATCGTGTCATTAGTGCACAGCCTGATCAGAAAGCCGGCAGGACCCGCGAAGTCTCCGCATTTCCTACAGCAAAGAGCTTATCTCCTCCGTGAGGACAGATCGCAGGCGGTCGCACCGGGGGATGAACCATTGTCCTTGCTTTCGGGTCTACAGAGCTGCACTGTGAGCAGCAGAAGTAGGAGCAACGAAGGTTTTAGATCAACCTCTGGCTGCCAGCTCCCCGTGCTCTACCCAGTGCCCTGGCTCCCCCAGCTTGTGCCCTTTGCCACCAAGCCCTGCGGGGCCAGGAGCTCTGGCTGCCAGCAGGAGGGGGACAGCCCCATGCTGGCCCTTGGGCAGCTCCCTGGAGAGCGGCTGAAATACCATTAACCAGGAAAATGGCAATTTGCCTAAAGTGGACATGCTTCATCAACGCTAAGAGGAACCGGTTATAATTTCATAACCTTTCATGCTGTCTGATGACAGCGAATACATCTTTGTTCATTCCTGCAGATACACCAGGCGCCGTGTGCTGCCCTCGGAGAGGGGGTGAGAACAGGGCAAAGGGGCTGAAAGCCACAGCCAATTACTGCTAACCCAGCTGGGCACTGGGAGCTGCAGGAGCGCATTGCCGGCTGCGGGCACCATGCTCTGTGCAGAACGGGATTGTGGGGTCAGGGCTGCCCTGTCCCCCAGCCCGGGACAAGGCCAGGTGCTCCCCTTTGCCTGGGAGCTGACTCTGTGCCCGAAACAATCACCTTGAAAAGAGGGGAGTGGAGGGCATCCGTGGGCGCAGGCTCGTGTGCCGCACATGTCGCAGCAGCCTGTGGGGCTCCAGAAATGCCAGCGCAGGGACAGGCTTTGCCAGAGGTGCCGTCGTGTGCAGAACTGCCCCGTCTGTTTGCAGTGCACGGCAGTCAGGTCTGATTTAAATATTTGCTCTTCTTATGCCAAATAGTTGTTCAAAATCTTTGGGGACATTAATATTTATGCATGAGTTTTGAATAAATCTGTTGTGATCAAAAGGTCTCGCATAATTGTGGTTTGTTGCTGCTGTCCAGGACCCTTCAGAGCCCACACAAAGTGGCAGGATGGAGTGGTGCCATGGCGAGCCCGAGCGCTGACCTTTGCAAGAGCACATGCAGGGCTGTCCTCCCGTCCTCCTGTCCTGCTGTCCTCCCACATCCAAAAGCAGCCAGCCGCTCTGTCACTGCACCAGAGCCCCGGGGTTTCCATGCCAGTGCCCTGCCCACAGCCCTGTCCCCGTCCCTGCCCTGCGGGGTGGCACACCACTTGCGAACGGCAGCAGAAGCCCTCGGGCTGGCCAGGCCCAGTGTTTCACGGTTTCTGCTCTACACCCTTCACGCAGCGGACCTGTGCCCATCACCCAGCCACTCTGCCGGGAGCTGGTGCCACATGCCAGGCGCTGACGGAGCCAGCCTGCGCACCCAGCCCTGGCACCCTGTCCCACCTCCCCCTCCTCTGTGCAGGGACGCTGCAGCTCCAGGGCTCCAGCACTCCCCGCCCAGGAGATGCTCAGGGGCTGCGGAGGGGCCATGGTGGGATGCAGGTGGGTCATAGAATCATAGAATCATCAAGGTTGGAAGGGACCTTTAAGATCATCGAGTCCAACCATTAACCTGACCTGATAAAACCACTTCTAAACCATATCCCCAAGTACCATGTCTGCCCTTTTTTTAAACACCTCCAGGGGTGGCGAATCCACCACCTCCCTGGGCAGCCTATTCCAATGTTAGATAACCCTTTCAGTGAAAAATTTTTTCCTAATATCCAACCTAAACCTCCCCTGGCATAACTTGAACCCATTTCCTCTTGTCCTATCACTTGTCACTAGGGAGAAGAGGTCAGTCCCCATCTCTCTACAACCTCCTCCAACCCATCGCTGCTCTACCGAAACTGGCTGGAGCCCTCCTCTCCCCGCCGGTACCTTGGAGCCACGCTCTTTAGCCCAGGGTAGGCTGTGATTAAAGAATGATTCATGTTTCACACGTAGGGTCCTTCCAGCAATCCGTCTCCTGAATTAGTTTCTCCTGTGCAGAGGTAAGTAAATCAGGGCGAGCTGGCGGCGGGCCCGGCCGGACAGTGTCATCCAGGGGCCTCCCCCGTGGGTGATGAAAGGCTGTAATCACCGCGGCGGGGGGCTGCCTCCGCCTGGCAGGGATTTATCACCCCCGTGCTGCTGACACAAACGCAGTTCGAGGAAGCAGTGGCAGTGTAATTATTCTGCAAATATAATTAGGTACAGATGTAGTGAATAAGTAATACTAAAATATATTTATTTCCCACTATTCTCCCGACTCCTGCAGCCCATTAAAATGCGTTATTATGATAATTTGTCAGGAAAATGACAACATTTATTAATGCATTAAAGTTAATTCCTAGTAAATTAGCAATTGGCTAAACAATGCCACTCAGATTACTGCACTGGGGCTTTTAGCAAAAGAGAGAAATGCAAGAGGAAAACAATTTGTTTTCCGTGGTTTCTCCCTCTCTCCTCCGCGGCGGCTGCAGCTCAGGGCGGCCGGGTGGGAGAGCGCAGCCAGCGAGGCTCCCCGAGCACTGGGGCTGCCACGACCCTGCAGGGAGCCGAGCTGCCGCCGCCGGGCACGTGCCAGGGGCTTGGGGACAGTGCCTCGGTGGGATGGGAGCCCCAGCACCCCGGCTGGGGACGTGGCGGGAGTAGAGTGTGCTGGGGCAGCTCAGGAGGGCGGGTGGGGGACATTTCTGAACCTTCAGGAATCTGTTGTAAAACTTCCTCTGGGTGCGTGGAAGGGAGAAGAAGAGAGAAGCCGGCACCGCTTGCTCAGCCGTGGCACTGCTCCTCTGTCAGTGAGCTGCTGGCGCCGGGGATGCTGTGGGGCACGGGGTGCAGGACCGGCTGGGCGGGCGAGAGGACGTTCAGGCGGACAAGACGTCTCTTTGGCCTGGCTGTCCCACCGCAAATAGGGCGGTAGTGCAGGAACAGCCGGTGGAGAGCGATGGGGATGGCAGCAAAGATGGGTCCTGGGGAGATGCAGAAGTGCCCATGAAGGAGAGGAAGGAGGTAGTCTCGTCACGGGCTCTGCTGTCCCAGAGGCACGGCAGGGTCCAGCGCCCAGGAGACGGACTCCAGCACAGGGACAACTCCTCTCACCCCAGCAGTGACGGAGCGTGGGATGGCTCCTGCTGCCACCCTGCAGCTGAGCCGAGCCCCCGTCCGAGTCCCTGCCAAGCCCCTTGGTCCCAGGGCTGCGTCCTGGCAGGCAGCCCCTTTTGCGGAGGTGGGTACGGCTCTGCGAGGACATGGGGTGTGTGCTGCCCGGCTCCCCAGGGAGCAGCGAGGCACGGCCGGTGGGCTGCGTCCTGCCCCAGCTCCTTGCCCCTGCACCCAGCCCGGGCCCCATGGCTGTGCCGTTGCAGCCACTCCATCACCCCGGCTCCCCGTCCGGGGTTAGCCGGGATCGGGTACAGCAGGGATCCTGCTGAAAGAGCCACGGCTGCAAAGTGCTTCCCGATTCCCAAGCCCATTATGGAAAGGCCCAAACCTAGCAGAATGCTGATGTATGCACTAAAAGACCCAAAATGTTGAAACCCAGAAAATTATGTAATTTTTCATGTACACAACTGGAAATATTTATTGCAAAAGATAAATGCAAACATGCATTTGCACTGTTGCTCCCGGCTGTCTGGGCCCTTTACACTGACTGCAAATGTAATCTTAGCAGGGTTGTTTGGGATTTAAATGTTGATGTCATTCCTGTTTGAATGCAAAGAGCTTCAGCTATTTGTTAAGTCCGGCTCCTCCAACCCCGGCTTTCCATCTTGTTTATTATACCGAAAGTAACAGAGTGATGTATGAGTCATCTTCCCCGGCACTGGGAAGAGAATTTCAATTACACTCTTTCTTAAAACATTCACACAAAGTAAACTCACATTCTTAGAAACGTTTGTGAAATGTAGCCAGGAGAAGACCCGGCGAGAGAGGAGCTTGCTGAGGATTCCTCTCACCAGCACCTCGGCTTGCAGCTGCAGTTAATGAGCCTTTGAAAACAAAATGCTTTGTCTACATTTTGCTTTTCATGCAGCTGAAACAGTTGTTTGCAACACCGAAGCGAACATTAAAGCGCTGTGTTAAGCACAGTTATCGTATCCATCCAGAGCAGTCCTGTAGCAAGGCATCCGTGTGAATGCCGCCGAGCCTTTCCGCCTCTTGCTCATGCACAGACATGCTTTCCCTCTGTCCCTCCCGGTTGGCGCAGGTATGGAAGGGCAGGCAGGGAGGCAGGCAGGCAGGCAGGCAGGGGCCAGGCTCCCTGCCTGGGCTTAGGGGAGAGGGCACTTGCAGGAGTTTTTCCTGATTTTGCCTTTTTTTGCATTGTCTTCCATGTAACGCTTTTATTGTCAGAACGTTTTCAGGCACTTGCATTTTTCAGAGGCAAGGTCACAAACCTCCCCTTGGCAGGCTGCTCCCTGACGTACGGCACAGATTGTCACCGAGCCTCTAGGCAGGTCCCCTTCACACCCCTTGAAGGTGTCCTCACCCGGCAGGGTCCTGCCATGGCACGCTGCACCTCATCCCCATCTCACTTTATCCGGGACTGAGATTTCAGCTGCTTCACATCGCCTAGAAATAATACAAAATAATAATAACAACAACCCCCAAATGCTGCGTTGGGTTCATTTTAAGACCAGATCTGCCAGAGCCGCCCCTATTTTCCTGGCTGATTTGGTCCGCTCAGGATTTTGCCCCTTTTGGCCACATGTAGCTGCAGCCACGTTGTGGGGCACCCTGGGGTGGGTCTGGTGGGGGACTCTGGAATGGGGTGGCCCGGTCCCTTGGGGGGTGACCCCCCAGAGCGCCCAGCTGGAGGAGCACACCTGCCTGCGTGGGTGGGCTTGTGTGGGCAGGAGAACATGCGCCTGGCAGCCTCTCTCCTTGCTCCCGGGGAGGACACGGCGGCAGGCAGGCGTGCACCACAGGCCCAGGTGTCTGCTAACTGATTAGGAATGACATTTGACTTTACCACATAATAAAAGTTTCCACTTGTGACCTTTTCTACATTTATTCCATGCGCTCCAAGATTTCATTCAGAAAGGTCATCAACAATCTTTTATCCCCAGCAGCGGCGCGCAGATGCTATATTTATCATACAGAACTGGCACTCTGGGTTCAGCCAGTGCCAAATTTTGGAGATGCTGAACAACTAAATTGCAAAGGTGGCTGTGAAGGCAAGAGCCCTCTCTTCACAAATTGCTTTTCCTGGCCGCTAATGCTGCCTGCTCACCGACAAACCCATGAATCACCGGAGCATGGTGGGATCGCCAGCTGTGATGGAAGAGAGAAGCAACGGGGTCGATGGCTGCGGGTGTCCCGCAGAGGGGTGAGCACGATGGCATGCCGGGGCTTTGGCCACCGCCGACATCTGAGCTACGTTTCCCCCCTTGGGTCTTCCAGACAGGAACGGGCCTGCGCTGTGGGGCTGCTGGGTCCCCGCGGAGGCTGGGGAGCAGCGGGTGCCGAAGACGATTCCACAGCCCATGTGAGTTCCCGGGGCAGGATCACTGCTGGGGGACCACCCCTGCCCAGGCTGCTCTCCGGACACCTACATAACGAAGTACCTGAACTGAAATTATGGCCTCGGTTACCTCTGTTTGCACCCTGCGAGGCTGTGAGGGATGGACACACTGGCTCCATTCCTCCTAATCCCGAGTGCTTCACACAACATTCAGTTTCTAAGAGCAGACACTTTTGCAGTGCACACTATGAAATGAAGATTACTGGACTCGAAACAAGCAGCCAACTTCATTTAATTAAAACTCCTCTTGCTGCGGTGCCCGAGAAGTGGTCCTTTCCCCCCAGCCCGCTCCCGGGCACGGCTCTCGCCTCTGTACCCCCTCGTGTTGCCCTCGCACTCAGGAGCAGCGTGTGGTTTGTTTGGAGCCGCCTGTCGTTTTCTCCTCCAGCGCCTGTGAACCAGGGACACGTCGGCTCAGCTGCCCGGAGAGCAGGACCCCGTTATGGGGGCCTTGCAGCCCGGCACCTCCGCGCAGCACAGCCTTGGCAGTGCTTGGCCCCGGCAGCAGTCGGGAAGAGCAGCAAACACAATCAGCGCCAGTTAATCAATTTCCCTTAATGAAAGTGCCAGTCAGCGACGTGGATTTGGGCTAAATAATGATTTCCTCCCTCTCCTCGTCCTTTCATACGTGGGGGCACGTTAAACCCCCCCAGTCAGGGCGACAGGGGGAGAGGCAGGTATGAGTGAGGTTTTTTGCATTTGATGTGAAAAAAAGTTAGTGAAAAATCCAAGGTGACAAGGGACTGGGCACGAGCTTTTAATTTGGTTAAAGCCAGACTGTGTCTGTGCAGTTACACCCTCGTTATCAAGTGTCTCTATTACTGAATGCACAGCCAGGTTGGCGTTGCCCCAGCTGCCAGAGGTTACTGTTCTCATTAAATATCAATCTGGAGTAACTCAGGTGAACTTAGAAAGCTCATTTTTCAGTCATTGACTTACCCAGGAAAATAAACACACAGCCTTCGGTAGGCATTGGACTAACGGCTCAGCGCGAAGCCACGTACGGCATCTCCCTGGTTTAAAGAAACCTGCTCCGCTGGGCGCTGGCGTCTCCGGTAGGGAAAGCTGAGGGTCAGGCAGGGAAAGCCAAGGACCCCTTGCAGAACTGAGCCTTGCCATGCTATGTTTGCCCCGGTTTTGCGTGTCAGTGCCCCAGGGCCTGGTTGGGGCAGCAGGAGCAATTCAGGAGCACGGGGTGGGCTGGCGGCTGGTGACACCCCGGCTGCGAGGGGGGACTCCCCATCCTCCACGTCAGGAGAGTCCTCTGCAAAACCGGGCTGGGGGAGCGGGGAGCCCGGTCAGAGAAGGGCTCCGTGCCCACTGAGCCTGCACGGGTGGCCGCAGGCAGGACCTCTCGTGGGACCCACTGGCCGGAGCCCCGCTGCCAGCCACCATCCCCTCAAGCAGAGTTGAAGGCCGGTTTCTCCCAGGCAGGAGGGAGGATGCAGCAGTGCAGAGCCTGGGCAGGGCAGGCAGCGCCGTCCCTGCAAAAGCCCACTGCTCTCTAGTGTTCAAAGCGTGGCACTTTGCTGGCAATAACCAGTTTCAGGAGTGGCGACGTGTGCTGCTGCAGGAACCCCGGGGATTTACTCCCCCCTTTCTGCTACTATGCACCCACCCCAGCTCCAGGGCTGCAACTGCTGAAGGATCAATTTGAAGCGTTTATTAAGGGCAGGACTCCACCTTCCCATGGCCATCAGCCAGTGCTAAGGAGCATCACATCGTGCATCATATTTGCTTCCATTGCAGCCCTCTCTAAACACTGCAGCCAGCTGGGATTTCTCCTCCTGTACCCTGCTCCCCCTGACCTGCATGGCAGGACCCTGCACACCAGCACCCCCACTACAGCTCTCCCATCCCCAGCAGCCGCAGCACTGGGTGCCTGTCTGTGAGCACCCAGACCCTGCAGAGACACGGCTGGTGACCATGCCACCTGCCCCGGCTGCACCCAACAGTCATTGCTGTGCTCGGTGAGTGACCCACCGCGGCCATGCCTGCTCGGCAGCACCACCAGGTGCCGAGGAGCTCTCTGGCCGAAACCATGACGGAGAGATTATGTCCAGGAGGTAACTCTGGCAGGCTGGATGCACCGACAATGCTGGGGGTTTTTACAGCTTGTTTCTGGGACCAGTGAATAAGGTGTGCTGTGTCACCTCCTGTGGGCAGTGGGACAAGCTGGCTGTGCACGCTTGAGGGAACGGTGTTAAGTCAGTGGGAAGCCTGTGTGGTTTGTTAGGCACTGATGGCTTTGGAAGTAACAAGGAAGAATAAAGGGGATTGACTGATGGATACAGAAATCAATAGCTCTGAAATATTTCATCCAAAGCCTCCTCCAGGTGACTTCAGAAAATGTTACATCTAAATCAGGTTCCCAGATGGCCCAGGAACCAATATAAGTTGTGTTGTTTGCTAGTCCCTCATGCTTTTAGACGAGGTGTGATTTAAAGGGTTTATGCTGAGAACGAAGGTGCCGAGACGTGTGAGCCTGCGTGGCGGGCAGCCGGGGAGGCACGGCGGCAGAGCTCTCCTCCAGAGCGGCAGGTATTTATAGGGCTGAGAAAGCGCTGCAGGCAGGAGGGAGGCTGAAAGGAAGGACAAGAAGGGAAAAGGAAAACTCCCTCTTCTAGGTACTGGCACAGAGGGAAACGCTGAGACATTTACACTGAAGGTCCTGAGGGACCAAAGAGTGACCGGGAGCTGGGTATCTGCATTCCCGAGGGCACTGGGCACTGTGGCCTGGCACCCAGCAGAAGCAGGAGGAGGCGAAGGGCTGGGGCAATACGCCATGGAGCGAGAGCATCCCACACCCACCAACGACACGTGGCACAAGCACTGCTGTAGTAACCTTGCTTGTGTTCCTGTCTGTGCAGGACTGGGTCCTGAGAGCTTGAACCCTGACCTGGGAGCATGTAGTACACGTGCCACTGGGATAGCACGGTGGGGCTCGGTGGGGACGAGCTGAAAAGTACCATAGGTCTCTCTCAGCAACACGAAGAGCCCAGCACCAGCCCTGCTGGTGGGAACGTAGGCCTGATGCCCCAGTCTGGCTTTGTGACTATGAAACGTTGTATGGAAATGGTGTTTCACGGAAAATGCAAAGCCCTCACCATCCACACTGGAACAAACCGAAGTAGTTGGGTTATAAAACCCAGAGAAATGTTTCAGGGCAGCTGGAAGAAGTAAATAGCTGTGAGCGAAGAAGTTACTCAAGAAGAGGGCAGCAAAAGGATTTCATACAGTGTGAAAGCTTCAGGGCTATGAATTCAGATCAGCCACTCAAGAACGCAACCTGGCCCAGCCGGTTTGGCCGAGCTCTGAGCAGCTGCAGAATGCTTCAGCTTTTCTCAGGGATGGAGATGCAGCAGCAAACTGCCCAGGTCTGGTGCAAAGATCTCCGTGTTATGGTCGTCTCCCACTGATTTTATTTTTCAGTGTATCCAGTGCTGCAGTTTTGCTTCTGCTGCTAAAGTTTCTGGGCACAGGTCCAAACTGAACAACAAAAGCAACGCTGCCTGTTGTCACCTCAGCCAGCCTCCCTGCCTGCAGAAGTGGCATCCACTCTCCCAGGCCCCAGGGAGGGACAGAGGTTGCAGAAGATGTTATCTTGTGCCCTGCAGGACTCCATTGGACAAAACATTTTTAAAGCATCCATCAGATCCTAAGTAACGTGGGAAGATTTTTCTATAAAAAACACTTTTTTTTCCAACTCATTCAGCTGTAACGTTGCAAATGTTCCAGTTATACTGTGATACATCGTGGTGTGAAGCTGTGACTCCCCCACAGTGGTCCCCAAGATCCCAGAGCTCCTAGCAATGGTGCATCCTCCTTGGAGGCTGAAAGCAGCTTGTGAGCTTTGGGCTTGCGCGTGATTTGAACCTGTCTTTTGTGCTGGCTTTTTGCAAAGCATGAACTTGGCCAAGTGTTTCCAAATAAGAGTAGCAAAGGCTGCACGACTTCCAAACTTTCCTATGCATGGCCATAGGGAGCCAACTTTTTGTAGTGGAGCTGCCACGCTCTTTTCTGATCAGCCACTGAGAAACTGCTATGTTTACCAGCATACCAGAGCTCAAACACACTGTGTTCACCACCACGTTGGGGTCAAACATGTTGGAGGGCATCTGAGGGGATGGGGACCTGTTGGTGGGTGTCCCATAAGCACAGAGCAGCCAAGGCACCATAAGTGAGCTCCAAGGCTTCACGTCAGCCTTGGGAATTCACACCCTCAGCTGTGGGTGCTGCAGCAGTAAGGTGGGAGCCAAGCTTCTGCCAGCGGGCAGCAGGACAGGGGTGCCGGCACATCTCTCCTGAACTGGCCACAGAGGCAGCAGACAATATTTTAGCAGTTTGACCAATGAATGTCGTAACCCAATGACGGATGGACCAAGTGTTTCAGTATGAATTATGGGCCTAACATGATGCTAACAGTTATCGATTATAAAATAAGTCTTTGTCACCGAGGCCTTCAGAAATCTTTGAGGGAAGAATGAAAGCTATTTTTTAAATATTAAGTGATCAATATATTGAATAAATGACAAGGCATAACTTTTTGCCTGGCTGTCTGTGGCCGCAGGGGAGAGCAGTTCTCTCAGGATACAGGCACCGGGCACACAGGAGTCCCCCTGTGAAATGCAGGGGAAGGTGGGGAGCAGAGGCTCCTCCCCATGCCTCTCCTCAACCCAGGCCAGGCACCTCAGATGTGCCAGGGCTCTGCCAAGGCACCACATCCCTCTGCCAGCATGGCTGGGCTTTGGCCCATCCCTGGCACGGCTTCTTGCCCTGGTGAAATTGTAGAATCATTGAATGGTTTGGGTTGGCCTTGAGCACTTTCAGGGATGGGGCAGCCACAACTCCTCTGGGCAACCTGTTCCACTGTCTCATCACCCTCACAGTGAAGAATTTCTTTCTTGTATCGAATCTAAATCTACCCTGTTTCAGTTCAAAGCCGTTACCCCTTGTCCTATCGCTACACTCCCTGATCAAGAGTCCCTCCCCAGCCTTCCTGCAGCCCCTTTAGGCACTGAAAGGGTGCTGTAAGGTCTCCCCGGAGCCTTCTCTTCTCCAGGCTGAACAGCCCCAATTCTCTCAGCCTGTCCTCATAGGAGAGGTGCTCCAGCCCTCTGATCATCTTCATCGTGCTCCTCTGGACTCACTCTAACAGGTCCACGTCCTTCCTATGTTGGGGACCCCAGAGCTGGAGGCAGCACTGCAGGTGGGGTCTCACCAGAGCAGAGGGGCAGAATCACCTCCCTCGCCCTGCTGGCCGCTGCTTTTGATGCAGCCCAGGATGCAGTTGGCTTTCTGGGGTGTGAGCGCACATTCCTGGCTCATGTTTAGCTTCTCATCAACCAGCACCCCCAGGTCTCTCTCCTCAGGGCTGCTCTCAATCCATTCTCTGCCCAGCCTGTATTTGTGCTTGGGATTGCCCCGACCCATGTGCAGGACCTTGACCTTGGCCTCGTTGAACTTCATGAGGTTCGCACAGGCCCACCTCTCCAGCCTGTCCAGGTCCCTCTGGATGGCATCTCTCCCTTCCAGCACGTCGACCGCTACACACAAAATGGATGGAGATGGACACAGTCCCACAACTACACCCTGTCCCAGTCCAGTGGAGCAGCACCACCACATCAACACAATTAGCAACAAATTAATGTCAAAAAGCGTCAGAGAGAATCGCAACTGCAGCCAGGTTTTGTCCCCCATTCAAGCAAGATCGATTTTTAAATGGGCTTTGCATGGAAGAAGTAATAACGCTGCATGAAACTTGATTAGCTGAAGGTTTCGATTTCCTAAGCTGGAGGAAATTAGTCTGATTTCCTTGTGTGTGTACCCAACCCCACAGAACCAGCTGAGCAGTGGAGTTGGGTTGGAGGAATCCCTCAGAAAACCCCCAAGATGAGTGGGACCAGCAGAAGCCTCTTGGGCCGCCCTTGCGGCAGGCTGCGGTGCGGGCAAGGACAGCCCAGGTGGCTTCTGCCGGTCCCATGCATCTCGCCATGACGGCCAAGGCCTACGGCAGCGTGGGGCGACCAGGCCTGTCACACCGATGAGGAACCGGCCCCCGCCCGAGGCCCGATGGCGCGGCAGGCCACCCCCTTCTCCTCCGGGCTCTCCTCAGGGCTCTGCGGGCCGACACCGACCCCTGGCGGCCACGGAGCGTAGGACCGGCGGGGAACGGGGCCGGGGACGAGGCCGGGGCCGGGGAAGGGGCCGGCCCAGCACGGGGGAAGCAGTACCCGGGGCCCTGGGCCCAGGCCGGGGGTAAAGGCCCCGCAGTGTCGGCAGGCGGGGTAGGCCGCACCCGCAGCACCGGGCTGTGCTGTGGGAACCCCCGCCATGCGGGACCCACCCCCGACCCCCGGCTGTGAGTGCCAGCCACCCTGTCCCTTGCCTGCGAGCCCAGCACAGGCCCAAGGAGCCCCTAAAGCTGTCCCGCGGCAGCAGGACCCAGGGCTGCCACCGAGTGGGGCAGAGCGGAGGAGGTGTTGAAGGAGCCCCGCAGAGCACCCGTGTCCCCACTGCTGGGTGACAGGCTGGGCCCAGGTGCCCACACTGCCTCGGAGAGGTCCCTGCGAGCCACGCCGCTCGGGCTGCTCTGACACGGTGCCATGGCAGCCCCTGCCTGCCTGTGGCTTTGGGGACAAAGCCCTGGGCCAGCATGTGCTGCCCTGCCTGCACCGCCCTGCCTGCACCACCAGCTCCTCGGAGCAGGGCCTCTCCCAGCTCCTGCCCTGCAGAGGAGGGGGGTGACATGGGGAAGGCCTGACACTGCAGCGTCCGCCCTCGCTTCTGCTGCGGCAGCCAGAACCCCCAGGGCCGGTGAGTGCACCCACAGCCTGTCTGCGGGGCAGGTTTGGGGCTGTGCATGGCCTGTGTGGGGACCATGTGGCCAGGCACCTTCCCGCTCACCATGCCCTGCCATGGCCCAGGCTGCGGTGTTGCGGTGGCTCAGCAGAGTGTGCTCTTTGCTCGCACAACGCTGCCTGTGCCGGCAGGGAGCTGCTCCTGCTGCCTCGGAGGAGGAAAGTTTGCATATTCTTTTCCTGCAACGCTTTGAATCGAAGCCCTGCGGCTCTGCAAAAAGCCTGGCTGAAAGGAGACGGAGCCCCATCCCTCTCCTTCACCAGCCTTTTCCATCCAGATGGGAGTCTGCAGTCCAGCTCTCTCTAATACCCTCCTGCCTGGCTCTGCGTGTGGCTCACCTGGGGAGTCCTCTCGCTTGGGCCACTGTGAAACTGGCAGCTGGTTTCGCTAATCATCAGACCTTCCCTCCTGGCAGTACTGAGCACCTTGTGCTTATCAGCCCCCCAGAGAGTCTCTGAAGAGGCTTCAAAGCAACAAAACCCTTCCTTCACCTTCTGCAGTAATGAATGAAGCAGGATTAGGCTGGGCTTTAGCTGCACTGCTATCACATGGACTGGAGTTCTCTTTGGAAAGGGAAAAGAAATACAGTAGTAAAATGCCTTCTGTTAAGCCCGGGACAATGACAGGTTGTCCTGAAGTGGCAAGATCACCACTTCTGCTGAATTTCTGTCTCACTTAGAAAACACATGGCGGTTCTGTAGTTAGCAAGCTCACGTGGCTGGAAAAGGCAAGGGAAGTAAGGATGTGGCTTGCTCAGCTCTCAGGCAAAGGCCTGCCGGGAGCAGCTGAGGCCGAATGTGAACAGGCGCTGCCCAACGCTGCCTGATGCTGCCCAGTGCCACAGCTGCCACATGGAGCAAGGGTCACCACTCACACTGCCTGCTTCAGCTCCAGCTCTGCAAACCTCTCGACCACCCTGGGTTTTAGAGAGGCCCAAGTGACATTGGAGATGCTGCTCATCAGTGTGGCTCTATACCTGGCCAGTCCTGCACCAGCCCCCTGTGCTGTGTGGCCACATGGTCTCCAGCTGGAGGCTTGGTGGGATGGGGGAGCCTGGTCCAGCCGCAGCAGTGTCACGGCCTCTCCCCAACACCCAGGAGCTGCCTGTCCCTAAGGAAATCAGCGTGCCACGTAGCACTTTGCAAGCAGAAAGTCCCTTGACGCCCTTGCCAGGCTGGAGCTGGACCCATTCCCTCCATAGGCTGCATGTGGCTGCTGTGCCGGTGTGATTGAGCATGGTGGAGTCTAAGTGCCTGTCACGCTGCCTGGGTATATGGGCACAACATACTCGTGCGAAGCAAAGCTGGGTGGCAGCGACATGTCCTTTTATCTCCTCTGCCTGAAGGACCAGAAAGAAAAGCAACTTTCTGTTCTGGGCTCTTTAATTTGGCACGGCACTTTACTACAATGGTGAAGGTGCTGTAAAATCCCTGGAGAAGGATGGAGGCTCTCAAATCCCAGCAGCTGGGGGAGGTCCCTTGCCATGGGCAGGACAGCAGTGACAGCAAGCAGTGGGAGGGAGCTGCTGTCCCCTTCTGGAGCGGCTGGGCAGCTGGACGCCCCATCCCAGCTGAGTGTCTGGTTCCCACCATTGCTGTTGCTGAGCAGCAGAAAGCACTGCAGCTGGATCTGCTTGCTCAAGAAAGGCTTTGCCTTGATGGCGGGCAGAAACTTTGTGTCGGCCTGAGAGCCTGGCTCCATTTGGGGCTGGCTGAGCTTTCTGCCCGCTGGGGCTGTGGGAGGCTTGTGCCCTGTGTGGTGCCCAGGGTGGAGAAACAAAGGCTGGTCCTTGGCTAGAGGCAGCTCCACCTCTCCTGGATGCCGCGGTTGGTTCTTGGGGAGCGGCTGCCTGTATTTAAGATCAGCCACTTGCCTGCTTGCCTGTTTGATTCCTGAGCAGCAGGCAACAATGGGCCTGCTGTGATAGTTCAAGTTGTGTTTGTTTCTGCCTTTCCTCCAGCTGAGAAATTCACTCTGTGAACTTTTCATCCTCTTCTCCTGGGGCAGGAGAGGCCGTGGCTGGCAAGGCAGGCGGTGGTGAGCGGGTATGTTTGCTGCCTGCTCATAAAGAGGCTTTCCCAGCTGAATTAACCTTGCAAACTCAAGAGGCGTGCAGGCAGCTGGCGTCCCTGTTACACACAGACCCGCAGAGCAGCAATTTCAGGGGTTCCTGCTGCTCCTTGTGGTGCCAGTGTCTCCTCAGCCTTATCCCAGGCTGCACAGCCACCCTCGGAATGGCAATGGGGGGCATCTGGGGGGCTCAGAAAAGAAGAGGATTTGCTGCATTTGCTGCAGGGCTAGCTGGGGCAGCCTCTGCGCGGAAGATCCTCATGTGGACACAAACAAGCTCAGACCAAGCTCGGAAGGAGGAGCTGCGGCCGGCCAGCCTTCTCCATTGCCTGGATTTGCGCAGGCGGCTGGAGAAGGTGAAGGGGGGAGGAGAGCTAGTGCCATGGGACTTCCTTGGCAGGTCTGAGTGTGTGCCCCGAGCCCGTGGGGAGCCAGGCCTGGTGTGCTGACCCGGAGAGCCACGTCCCCGTCCGAGCCAGAGCTGCTGCTGGGGGCACCCGCAGCTCACAGCCCGGTGGAGGAGCAGGGCTGGAGGATTAGCATTCATGTCCCCTCCCTGCTAATAGATGGGACACCGGAAAGCGCAGCGCCTGCACCTGCCATTTCATTGCACTTTGTTAAGCACCCTGTAACTATGACCGATGGCACTTCCCCGGGTGGCTGCTGCTATGTGCGTTTCAGTCGTATTTTTGCTGTGCTGGCAGCACAGAGCCGAGCAAAGGACAAGTGTAGCTGTGTAGAGACATTCACGCAGGCTTCTGAAGTGATGCTGAGGGAACTGCAGCAAGAAAAGCAACAGCTTTGTAGGGAAATCCGGAGGTGGGGAAAACAGCTGCTGACAAAGCCATCGTGGCGTGGCTTACCAAGCACATAATGAAGGCTGGAACTGTGCTTGGGCACCTTGCCCTGCTGATGTGCTCCTGCCCACTCCATGCCCTACCTGCCAAGGAGACCTCCTGGTCTGTCCCCTTCTGTACACCAGTCACCAGGTGCTGAAGCGTGAGGTGACCTGGGCCCTCCGTGCATGCACCACTCCTCCCTGTAACAGCCAGGACCGTGCCTTGCTCCAGGGCACGCTGTGAATCCGGCTCCTTGTGCCACGGTGCATCCATGCTGTCCCCTGCCTGGGGAGCAAGGGCCTTGGGAACGTGCCAGTCCATCCCTGAAGAGCCAGAGCAAGTCCCAGAGCCACCAGCTTTGGCGCAGAGGGAAGCTGCCGAAATGGCACTGGATCCCATGGGCGCTGGGCTACACTTGTACATTTAGACATGCTGAATGTGGGTAGACTCTACCAATGACACTTGGTTAAATGGGGGATGGATGTCTGGTGTCCCATGGGCAGTCACTTAACAGACACACTGTAAATGGAGTCCTGCCCTGATTAAGTGTCTCAGGGACTTTTCTGTCTCAGAGGGAGGACAGACAGTGAAGCACCTGGTAACTCTTTGCATGCCAAGACTTGCGGTACAAGAAGAAACAGATGGTGCTTTGCATTCACACAAGATGAGAGCAGAGAAGTCGATTCTGGCACTTAAAGCGTGAGCTAGGCGAGGAGCAGAATTTTGTATCTTCAGATAAAATCTTCCCCCAATATGTTCATGTTCTGGCAATAAATTTTAAAAAATCAAATCTTGGCTGTCCTTATTGGTGCATCAGGCTTTGCCCTCACGGAACTGACTTGCAACCGGCAAGAAAGAGCAGTCAATGTCTTGGGGCAGTTAAACACTTTGCAGCCCCTTTTGAGCAACCCCTTGGCCTTCCTGAGGGCACCACAACCCTTGTAGAGCTCCCAGATCTAACAGCGGGGTGACTAACAGCGTGCAAATACTCACACAAGCAACTCGTTACCCCTGGGCATGAGCTGGTGCTGTGTGAAGATCCCCAAAATTCAGTTTTCCGGCAGCACTGGGTGTGGAGGTCGCTGAGCCAGTGCCTGTGCAGCTCTGGCTGCGCAGCCGGCCCGGTGCCGCAGCAGAGGTGGCTCCTTGGCCATACAGGGCTCTGTGGCTTCTGCACTGTCAAAGGAAACTTTGGAGCACGTTGCTGTTTTATTTGCTCAGCAGCAACCTGCAGCCCTAAGGATGAGATCATGAATCTGTGAGAATTGTCAAGTCCTCTCTTTGCAATAAATCAGCATCTCATTGTATTTGTAACTTCTCTTATCAGCTTAATACAATCCTTATCCAAAAAGCACTAATCCAATTCCTCTAGAGAGATGTGTTTGATTAGATTAATTAATCTGTTTGCACTGGAGATTTTCCTAACACTTGAACTTCTTTGGGGCAAACCCCTCTCTAAACCCTGAGCTGTTCTTGTCTGAACTGGGGAAGAAAGGGGAGAAGGGCAAAAGCATCGCCGAGGTGGAGAAGGGGCGCCGGTGCTGTAGCTGCTCCAGTCAAACCAGGAGGGGAAATGCGTGGTAGAAAGGATTTGGGGAAGCAGGGGGCTGCCCAGGGATGCTGCAAGCCCTGCAGCTGGTGCAGAGCTCTGCTTCTGGCACGGCTGCCCTGTGCTCAGGGAGCCATGGCCAGTCGCCAGCCCCGTGCCCTGTGTTGCCGAACCCCGCACTGCGATACTGGCAGTGCCTGCCTTCCTCCGGTGTAACACATCTGGCCGGGGACCTCTGCAGGGGTCTGCTGTCTGGTGTTTTTCCGAGTTCCCCCATTTTTTATATATATTTTGATGAGTAAATTTGCCACATCAAGCTAATGTAGCTCTCAGCAGAACCCTCTGTGCACTAAAACATGATGGAATCAAAGTGATGATGGTTTAATTGCCAGTCAGTACAGGCACACCTATTTTTAGCCATTATCTTCATAGTTGCTGAGATAAAAGCTTTGGAAAATTATTAGATTTTGCTCAGATATTTACTTAATTACACCAAGATTATTGTGTTGGTCAATGGTGCGGCGGTGAGGAGAGGAGGGGAGAGGGTGGGAAGGGCTGTGGGGGGTCCCCTCCTGTGGCGGGGGTCCCCTCCTGTGGCAGGGCTCCGGAGGGCAGAGTCTGCAGCGACGTCTGCAGCCTGGGTCGACCCCGGCTCCACTTGGGTCCTGCCAGCCTCTGGTCTCGTCTGGTCTCCTCCGGCTGCCGTTCTCTGGGGGTCGGTGGAGATGGCAACTCCTGCAACCCACTGGGAGCCAGGGCAGCCCGGGTCCGCTGGCTTGCACTGGTGAGCCCTGGGCTCTGGGACACTGCACTGCAGAGGTGCCCCACCGCTCTCCAGCCTACTGTGCTCCCACCGGAGGAGGAACTGAGACACCCCACAGTCCCACCAACTTCACGGGGACTCTGCCGTCACCCCATCAGCTGGCCTTGCAGGCACCCAGGGTGCTCCCAGCTCCCAGCTCCCGGTGCCGGGGTCTGCAGAGGGAATCACTCCTGCAGCCCCAGTGCAGCAGCGTCGGCAGTGGGTGAGCAACCTCTGCGGTGCGTGGGAGGGTGAGTCTGGAGACCGTCCCCGTGAGCAATGACAGCGGTGCAAGTGTGGCTGCGCTGTCTGTGCCGAGCCTACGCAGGCAACTGTGCTCCGGTGTGTGCCCAGGACATGGGACGGCTGCTGTGGCAGGTGGATCTCAGAGATGGGGACACATTGCTGAACACCATCCCCAGGGCTGTTCTCACTGGCAAGGACTTAAAAATGTCATTAACGTTTGTATTCAGATATGCTCTCCTTGCCCCTTCTCACATACAGCAAAAGAGGTGATTTAAAATTTATCAGCAAGTGTCAAGATAACCTATGCAATTCAGAATCAAAGCGCAAAGACCAGCGTGAAATGACAGCTGCAGCATCCATGGAGTCACATGTTTTATCCCAGTAAGTACACGAAAATTGCAATGTGCTTTTCTGCTATTCAGGCTGAAGGGCTCCTTTAACACAGACCATCTCCTGATATCAAAGTGAATGATTTCTTTCATTATTCCTGGTTATGAAGTCTATTTTCATGTTATTTGTCATTTGTGAAGCAATTTGGTTTAAAGATGGCTCGAAGCTTTTGTACTGAGCAATCAGGGAGAAAGTAGGGAAGGAATAACTAAGGGGAAGATTGGGATTCTTCATCTGCTCTTGCATAACGAAACACAGAAGCTGCCCTGTTGCAGGGCAGGGATCCATTCCCCGGCAATTGGATTACGTGAGCACTCCGAGGCGCGGATGATTTCCAGGCAGGTGGGTGCACAGGAGAAGGGCTCAGCTCTGCGATTTCAGCTTCCCGAGAACTAACAGCACCTCTGGGACACGCGGGGAATTTAAGTGACTTTGGAGGCAGAGACTTTCTGCAACTCAAATTTGGACTTAAGAGCCAATCAATTGTGCAGTTGTTTTCGTACCGCCAGAAATGGAGTACAGATCTGCCAATGGAATTTTAGAGGGACTTTTTATCCTCCCATCTGCAGCTGGGCTGCTATTCCTCATGCTGAAAAGCCAGCCATAAGAGCGTCCTGAAAACCAAACTTTGTGCTGCTGCAAGGCTGATATATCGCTCACCAAGGAGTAATACTGTGGCACCAGCTAGGAGGGAAACAAGGGGCAGAATCAATTCTCCAGCAAGTGTTGTTTGATTTTCTCATAAAACCCTAATATTCTATATTTAAAAACGTAGCTGCTCAGCCTTGAGATGAAAAGCTGTGGCATTAAAATGCCACGGAGAGCAGCTGCAGCCAGCCAGCACCAGTCGATTCCCACCCCAGAAGACAGGCACGTTGCCCTCCCGTGATGTTTTGCCCAGCCAGCCCCAAGCCCTGCTCCCACCGTGACCCACACCCTGGCTGTGGGGCCGCTTCCCATCTCCATCCCCATGGCATCCTTGTCCCCCAGTGCTCCCGCAGCCAGAGCTGGCCGGGACTCGCTCTCCCCGTGCTGCACCGGGAGACAGAGCTGCCCCCGTGCAACACATCCCTGCCCGCCCGCGAGGGCTTTGGGGACGCTTTGCATCTCGCCTGATTAGCGCATAGGGCTGACGGCGATCCAGCGCCCTGCCTGCACCACAGTGCCGAGGGGGTGTCCCCATGGGGCACTGCACCCAGCCGGGACCAGGGGGAACATGGCCAGGAGCGCCGAGAGGAGCAGGGGCAGCACGCAATGGAGGCTGAGCAGCCTTTATGGGGCTGCCAGGGATATTCCCAATATCTGGGGCTTGTCCTGTGGCCACAGAAGGTGCTGCTCGCCCCGGGGAACTGAAGGCACTTTCCACTCAAAACAAGCAGCTTTGCTCTAAGTACAGAGGTAAGAATGCCATCGCTTCCAGGAGGATATTTTTATTGGCTGCTCACAGAGAAGTGGCATTGCAAGTCTGAAATAGCTACTGATGTAAAAGCAAATATAGGGAATGTGCCTGCAGAGGCCCCCTCTCGACGGAAACAGATTCCATCTGCTCCGGCACCGAGCACATTTCAAAAAGGGTTTTAGTCCAGTTTCAGGGATTTTGTTCTCTCTCTCTGTACTCTGTATTTTAAGACTGAAGTGAGATAGGGTGATGTGAGCGGGGGTTTATCATGCACACAGCAAAGCCCCTCTCGTGAGCAGAGCCTGGCACAGGATATCCCGGAGCAGCCTCGTCCAGGGAGTCCGCAGCAGGTCCCTCTGGGGAGGCAGGGACCACCCCAGGGCTTTCTGCCCTTGGGGGCTCTTACCTGGAGACAGAAATGGTGAGGGCTAGCATGGAACAAAGCCAGAATAGGAGAAGCCTCTTCCCACTGTCGGGTGCCCTCTGAGGCTTTGTGAGAGCTCCTGCTGCGGGGGCAGAGGCTGCGCTGACAGGGGTGCAGGCAGGGTGGGCAGCGGTGCTGCTGCAGCCGTGCGCCCTGGATCCGGTAGCGCAGGCAGGAGCTTTATCACCCAGCAGACTCATCCCTGCCCGCAGCGCACCAGGCACTCGCGTCTCTTGGACCCAGCTGGAAGCAGCATCGGCGGGACATTCACCCTGCGATGCCTGGGTGAGAGGCAGCGGTGCAGGCGGCATGGAGCTGAGCCCTGCCTTTCCAAAACCAGCCCGTGGGCAAAACGGGTGGGATCTGTTCTGAGCCAAGGATCTGCTATGAAGTGGGGAACAGTAATCCTGGCTCGCAGGAGGTGCATGCTTTTGGCTGAGCCCGGTTCCCGCAGCGGGGATCAGCAGTTGCCATGGTGTTTCATGTGGAAAGCGATGGCTGGTGCTGGCGGGGCCGGGGCTTCGGTGCCTGCTGGCCTCGGGTGGCCGATGCGGCCACGCCACTGGCTGCAGCGCTGCAGGTGGGGGGGGGGGCACGCAGTGCCAGGTCAGGCACCAGGCACCGGCTTCTGAGGGTTGTTTTGGGACCACGGGCAAATGTCTTTTGATGAAATACTGATTTCGCCAAAAATGGTGTTTTGTAAAGGTGCTTTTTCTTTTTTTTAGCAAAAAAGTTAATTTGCTTTCAACAGAATTATGAGAGGTTGTCGCTCTTAAGTAAGATCTACATGTTCCCAATTTAACTAAGATTTATGATCTTCAAGGATTTTTTTTTTCTTTCATATAAACCTTATTTTCCCTACCACACACCATCCTTGCCCCTGGAATGCCATTTCCAGCTAGAGCAGCTCCGTTGTTTCCCCCGCGGTGGAGTCAGGCTCCCAAGACGATGCCCACGCTGCCACACCTGGGCGCTGGCCTGCGGGGTGGGGATGCAGAGAAGCCGGGGGGAGCCTGGAGCAGCTGAGGCCAGCCCCACGCCTCTCCCCCTCCCCGCTTGCACCCAAAGTACAACTTGAGGGGTCCCTTTGCTCCCTGTCCCTTGTTTCCCTGCATCGCTGTCGCACCTCCCTGTCCCTTCGCGTCTCTCCTGGTCCCCACATGAAACATTTGCTGAGAGCAACATAAAGAGCAACATAAATACAATAGTCCCCTTAGAAATGCACTTTGTCAAACTTACCTTTCTCCTAGTAAACCTGCAATTAATTCTGTGCTGATTAGAAGTCACTGCTAATGAAGGAAGCTGGTGGAGGGGGGCTGGGGCGCAGCAGGTAATAACTGCACTGGAGCAGTTGAGAATTAATTGTAAAAGCAGCAGAAAGGTAAAAAAGCTGCAGTAAGCGTAACGAGTCAGCAAAGCAAAGTGCCAGCTCCCCGGTGCTGCCCTACAGCCTTCTTACTGCATCCCAGCCCTCCGAGCTCACCGGGACTCACCGGTGGGTGCTGAGGACCCCAGACAAGGAGGGGGGGGGTTACGGTACACCCAGCCCAGCAAAGGGCTCTGCTCGTCTGGCTGCTCTGGGCACAGCACCCCAGCTTGGTGCTAGCCCTCGCCCGCAGGGCTGTTACTCCCCGTTGCTGAAGCCCCAGCGCCGGCTGTCAGAAGGGATAACCCCGCAGAGCGGGCAGGGGAATCTCTGCTGTCCCAGGGCTGCGGCCAGGCTGGGAATGGAGAGGCGGTCTGCACGGCGGGGGACCCCGGGAGCCTTCTCCTGTCTGGGGCTGAGAGAGGACACTCAGCTTCTCCCGCAAGACACACACATGTAGTGGCTCTGTTCAAGATTGCATCCTTAAAATTACAACAGTCTGGGGACAAAAAGAAAGCCGCTTCTGTGACTGAAAATTAAAGATACTGCTTCCTGATCATCGTAAAATTGACTTCTAAAATAAGATACTTAATTAAATGTATCCATTCTTCTGATACTACTCAAAAGAGTTAAGTCCAGAAATGATGCAGAGATACTGTGGGATAATGTATTCGTGTGGATGGTTATCTTCCTCGTAAAGGCATTACGAAAGTAGCAAAAGTAATTGCATTATATTTATGTCAATTCTCTTATTTAACTTGGCTCCAAATGAAGTATTCTGTATTGAACTGCAACCCATTTTAATTTACAAAACCAGCTCCGCTTTGCTCAGTAGTATTGCAACTAATGAAAAATGACTCAAAGGAACAGATCTTTTCCATATGAATGCTCGTATAGACCCCGAACAGACAGACTCGACGGAAGGAGCAGCTGCCAGGGCTGAGGCAAGCTATGGGCTGAGCAAAGAAGTAAACCGAGTTTTAGTGTGCTCTGAAACTTGCAGGAGGCGAGGGCTCATCTCCCCGCCAGGCCCCTCTCCTGGGGGACGTGGCGGGAGGAGCCCCTCACCCCTCTTCGGGGCACTGCTGTCTCCTCGACGTCTGCTGCGAAGCTGCCTCTGACCTTGCCCTGCAGGGAGCAGGTCTCGGCTGTGGTCGTCTCTGCTCCTTGGGGCCGGACTCTCCTCTCCCAGGCTGGGAAGCGCTGCCTCCCGCTCTCCCTGCACGCCGGCATCAGCAGCGCCGCTCCCCGCTGCTCCCCTCTCCGCCAGCAGCTCCGTGCAGGCAAAGCCATCGAGGCAGCCAAGCACCAGCCCAGCACAGCCCCATCCTGCCACCAGCTAAGGGGGAATGTGGGGTCTGGTCCTGACTGACCCAAAAAGCTGAATCCTTGCTGACAGCCGGCCAGGGGCTCGGGCACGATGAGCGAGGCAGAGGAGCTTGGTGCTGCAGCCGGATGCAGAGCCCATCGCCGGGCCTGGCGGCTGTCAGGGATGGGGCCGCGGTGCCGGCAGGGGCCAAGGGACCATCCCAGGGCGTGGGGGCTGCGGAGCCGTCTTGCTTCGATGGGCTTTGCGCAGCCCTGTGGCCAGTGCAGGATGGCTTGCCTGCCCGCTGCCAGCTGGCAGCCAGCGCCGGCGGGGACAAGGCACCCATGGGTGCAGCCCCCATGGGCCTCAGTCTGTATCTCAGGTGCATTCGGGAGGATTGGGGCCATCCCGCACTGCCCATCGCGTGACAATGACATTTCAGCCACAGCGGAGCTGCCACAGCTGCAAGACATGCCCTTCGCGGCAGGCAGGGAGGAGGCGGCGGTGGCAGCACCCCTCCTGTCCCCATGTCAGTGCTGTGCACTAATCCAGCCTGATGTTTCTGCACGCAGAGGCATTCCTGAGTGTGCTCAAACATGGTAATTTATTATTATTTATTTACAAGCGACAGAATGTCTTCTGACCTTTCGGTCCCACCGGGCCGGCTCTGGAGCCGCGGCTCTAATAGCATCTTGCACATCCAAAGAATGCCAAAAGCGATGCTGCCCTGGCCTGAATCCCGATGGCAAGAGGGGCTGGCGTGACCGTGGGTGATTGCGTTTGCCCCAGCTGGGAGGAGCACTTAGAGCGGGCAGTGCCGGCGTGGTGGGCTCAGGCAGCTGGCTCTCTGTCCCGGCGGGCAGGGGGGGCTCCCCGGGCCAGGCAGCCTCCACCGAGCACCAGCTCCTCCTCTCCACCATCCTCTTAAGTGCTTTATCTCGTCTCTGCATCCCCTGGGCCCCAGGCTCAGCCACTTCCATCAGCAGGTCCCTGTATGACCCGATCAATCTCCGAGGCAGGCACTTTGCATAATATCCAAGGGGGAGCGAAGGACCCTGCCTGCAGCGCCAGCTCTCCCCCGCACCAGCCTCTCCAGCCCCTGGAATAACTCCCTCCCGCCTGGTGAGTGCCTCAGCACAGCATCCGTCGGGCCAGCCCTCTCCTCCTCCCCGGAGGCTGGGGACACATGTGCACGTCCCCATCAGCTCTCTGCAGCCATTGCAGCCTTTCCTTCTCCTCCCGCCTGCCTCTGCCGGCTCCGCAGCTCGGGGATGCTCTGCCCTGCTCCGTGCTTTGGCCCGGCAAAAACCTCCCTGCACTGTGGGCAGGGCAGAGCCCAGGGCTGGGATGATGTGCGACGGGACAAAAACCTCCCTGCTCTTTCAAATATGTCAGAAAAGGTTTTGTTTACATAACCCCGGGGACTGCAGCTCACCCTCCGAGCCCCTGGGAGCACCGGGTGAGCAGTGCCGGGTTTCTAACTCTGCACAGCCCCAAGGCTATGCCTGCCCCGCACGCGTCCCGCACGCACCCGCCTGGCCCCGGCTCGCTGCCTGCGCTCGGCTGCCTGGCAAAAGGTGCTGTGGCCCCAGCCTGCTCCGTGTCTCCCTCACCCACCCTCCATTGCAGGCACAGGAGCTCAGGTGCTTATTAAGCACATCTGAAGGCCACCACTCACAGGCGGATGCGGAGATACAGAGATTTTCATTGTCAGTGACAATATTAATGTTGCATGATTTACAATCTCCTGCGCGCCCGCTCTTCTGGCAGCAAAGCATCTGCTTCAGGCCCGTTTGGGTGGTTTAGATCTGTCCTTGAGGATGTAATAGAGTTATTGAGAGGGCACAAACATTGATTCGTATTGAGTTGCTTGGCAGATGGCCTCGTACGCTTGTACAGGAGGGAAGGTTTGGGACAGGGGACAGGGACCCGCCTGGTGCTCACCATGCGCCCCACAGCCGGCCCTGCTCTCCCTTCCTGGAAATGCCACTGCTTGGCCATGGTGATGTGCTGAACCTGCCATCCCTGCACAATGGTGATGCGCTGAACCACGTCCCTGCCACCAGTGTTTGGTTCCAGCAGCAGAGCCCATCCTGGCGCTGCCTCCCGGGCCCCCCGCACTGGGGGGAAGGGCTGGAGGGGGTCCACGCTGCTGGCCCCCCTGCCCCGGGGAGCTGGCCTCTTCTGCTTCTCCCCACATGTGGCTGGTGCCATGTGCCAGTCCTGTCCTGGCAGCACAGATGGCCACTCGATGCCAGGTCCCCGTATGGGACCTGCCCGATGCCATCGGTGCTCACTGACCCCCAAGGCGGCCACCGGTGCCTGCTCCGGCCAACCCATAGCCATGCCCTGGACTGCAGGGAGGATGTCCTCAAACTGCTCCTGACAAGGTGACAAATCCTGTTTGAGCTGTGCCTGGTGCAAAGCGCTCCCTGTGGAGGGGCTGCCCAGGACATGGGACACAGGCTCTGGAAATGGCACACTGGGGTGTGCACACTTAACCCCAACAGAAAGGACAGACAACTCCCTTCTTCCCCCAGGCCAGCCACGGTTTGATGTCCACCGGTTTGTGCCCCTCCAGCTGCGTGTGCTCTGGAGACACTCGGATGAATAGAGATGAGGAGGGGAAAGAGATGTCCATAAAAATTCACCCTGTTCAATAAGCTGGAGCAGAGAGACACTGAAATCCATCATCCTGCAAAGCCACCTCTATTTTAAAGCTTGCAGTATTTTCAAGTAGCCAGAGCCCGCTGGATCCAGCACAAGCTGGGAAACAAGGGTGACGGTGTTCAAGATGGAAAATTCATGCAGATCCAACCAGCTGGGAGGCGATGGAGACCGTGCAGCCCAGGTCTGGCCTCTGGGGTGGCTCTGCACGGCGTGGATGGGCAGGACAGGCAGCCAGAGAGGACCAGCGTGTGCTGCCTGTGGCCACCGGGGCTCAGGCACTGCGGCCCCTAGACGGAGCCCATAATGTGCTGGGACAGGACGACACCCCCACCACGCTGCGGCAGGACCAGCGAGGACCCTGGGGGCTTGATTTAAAAATGGTCCTGCAATATTGGTGCTGAAGCCCCTTTGGAACAGAGGCAGATTTTGCCCCTTCCCAAGCATGCAGACCGTGCACCCACAAAGGACCCACATGGGTTTTGGAGGGGACTCCCCCCAACCTGGCAGTGGGCACGGGTTGGGGGTCTGCAGGGGGGCGGAACTTTCCCAGAGTGTCACAGAGGGATGGCAGGTCTCACCACTGCAGGTGACTACCTCAGGGCTCACTGTGACCACGGGGGACAGCTGTGCAGACCCGGGCAGGAGGTGCCACTGGCCAGCGCTGTCCCCCACCCACAGAGCCCCCTCCTGCCCCCCATAGCCCCCCCGGTGCTTCCCTGAGGCTGTCCAGGCTTGTCCTCTCTCCCCGCGCAGGGGCTCTGGCGCATAAATGGCTCCCTGATTGGAGAGACGTTTGAGCCTCCAGCCAGGGTGTCTTGGGAGACAATTGATGGGTTCTGTCCCTCCGGGTCCCTCCTGTGAACACCGGCAGCTAATCCATCCCCTTTCCAATGGCTCTCCCTCGTTCCAGCCAGCCATCCAAGGCAATTATGGAGAGGCCACCAGTGCGCGGGCTGGAAGGGGCAGCGCTGGAGGAGAGGGAAAGTTGTGAACATCTTTTCTGCCAGCATGGCTGACTGAATGACTAATGCCCTGCACATCCCCGGCTCCCGCCGCACAGCTAATAACCAGCCAGATGCAAAGCTGCAGCTGCTGCCGGCAGCACCGGGGCGGTGTGATGGAGCCCAGAAGGTGGGAGCTGGGGGAGCAGCTGGCCCAGCCGCGGCAGGAGCAGACAGCAAGACAAATGTCTCCTCACCCAGTATTTATAGGTGCAGGGTACCAGTATCTGCTGGGTTCCAGCAGACCATCGCCAGGTCCTGACCCCAAGTAACGGCCGTCTGAAAGCCCCTGGGAGAAGATGAGGGGCAGGGTGGGTTTCGGGGATCCTGGCTACCATTTCTGGATGCCCAAGGCCTTGGGGAGTTGTGGCTCTGCACTGCCCTGGCCGCGGCACGAGGGGACTGGGGAGCTCTGCCAGCATCCGAGGTACCGGCCTGCTCAGATGGGAGACAGCCCCCCGAGGGCAGCGGGAAGACTCCCAGGCTGGCACATCGGATGCCCCCGGTACCACTGGCACTCCAGGCATGCGCTGCAGCAGCTTCCACCGAGTGGCACCTGAGACGTAATTGAATTCACTCTCTTGGATTTAACTTGTTATCCTGTCAAGATTTTGGCATTTCAAATGATTCACAATTGCTTCAATTATAAGAATTGGGGTGTTTAGACAATTCTACCCACCCTGCCTTCCACCCTTCCCCTGCCTGGTGTTCCAGGCTGTCAGGCGCATAACCCATCCCTGCTCCAGACCCCTGGTTGGAGGACGGTCTCTTCCAGGGGCTCAGCTCTCCCTGCTGCTCCCCTCTCCTCCCCGGGCACACTTTGTGTGACCCCTCAGGAGGTCTTTCATGGGTGCGGTGCAGGGTGGCACTGGGGACCCGGCCCCGTGCGGTGCATCTCCCCTTTCCTCCTGAAGCGGGTAGCGTTTACTTAAGGCAGCATCCATCCTGGAAGCGCCCTGCAGACTCCCAAGGAAATTAATAGCTCTGTTTCCTGCTTTTGTGGTGCAGAATTGTAATTCTTCACAGCGCTGTAAAGAGCTGCGCACAGCGGTGCAGGGAGGGACGAACAGGAGCAAGCTCTGCAAAGGGACATTGAGACCTGACCTCCGGAAAACATTTGTTTATCACGCTGGGACAGGCTGGAATAAAGAGTCTCTGTCTGAAGGCAGATGCACAGGCAGCGGACAGGCAGAGATGAAACCGCGTGGACAGTCCTGCGTGGTGGCGGGAGGTGCTGCCGGAACCCACACGCAGCCGCCTTCCCCTTCCAGGCATGGGGGGGCAGTGACAGGGTGCTGGGAGGGTGTCACCATGCCGGGCGTAGGGATGTCGGGTGCCTCCCCCCAACCAGAGATACCCCATCAGCCTCCTTGGCAGGACCCCCTCACCGCCCCGGGGCTGGGGGTGGGGATCACCCCCTTACTGCCCCGGGGGGGGGTCACCCCCTTCCTCAACCACCACCTTCCAGCACCCCTAAACCCCTCCCCGCCTCACAAGGCAAAGCTTTCCTCCGCAGACCCTGCGCCTGCTGGGGCCTCCTCCAGAGCAGAAACCTCCCGCTCCCATTTTGCTCCCGTGGGTATTTTACCCAAATCACCAGGTTGATGCCTGATCAATTTATAAGTACCCAGGACCAACTTTGGAGTCTCAAAATAAAGAAATAAAAAAAAAAACCAAAGAATTAAAGAAGCAGTTACTGCATTTGCTACTTTTCTGGGGGACAAGAGATATTTTAATGCAATTCCTTGACAAGAGCTTAAACCTTTCACACCTGAACGCCACCCCAGCTCAAGGCCTGGGCACTCACTGCTCCCTATCATCAGCCCCGCAACCTCTCCTTTTCTGCAGGAGCCCATCTTTGCATTAGAGCAGCTCCAAACCAGGAATCTCCCTCAAGTCCCCCCAGAATCGCTGTGCCGGGGTCCTATCAGCCCTGGCGGCTCCCCGCACCGCTGCCCCAGACCGGGTGCTGTGCCGAGCTGCTAACCCACACCTGCAAGGACGTGTGCCCCGAATGGACGTCAACTATGAACTCTGAGGGCAGTTTTCATGCCAGGTTCATTCATTTGGTTTTGTTCCTTCTTTTCCATGTTGCCCCTCCCTTTTCGTGCTCTGAAAATATAAAATAGCATGGCAACACCTAAACTGTACTCTGAAAGTCATCAGTCAGGGGCATGTAAAATATGCCTTTGTAACAGGAACACAAAATTCATCATCTTGCGCACATTAAATATTTCCTGTTTGGAGTTTGATGACAAAGTGCATATCAAGACATATTATGTGAGACAGACAAGTTAAATCCAATTGAGTCTGAGTTAACATCAGTATTAGAAACTTAACTTTTGCATTTCCTAGCTTTCTGAAATTTCCAGTGCTTAATTTCACGGTTGGGGTACGGTTGAAGAGATTGCTTCTGATACCTGGGGTCCCCATACTTCACACAGGTACTTTTAATAATATCAATAATAATTAATAATAATTAATAATAATTAATAATTAATATTTTCCTAAAATGCA
>VZSZ01006382.1:151083-179617 GCA_013398815.1 Ibidorhyncha struthersii
AAAGTTAACCCCCCCCCCCCCGCACCCCCCCCCCCCATCACCAGGCGAGCTGCTCCAGAGGTGTAGGGCGCCCTCTGTCCGTGGGGGCTCAGTGCTGGGGCGGGGGGGGGACAGGCTCCGAGGCAGTGCCACCACTTCAGCTGCCACCTCACCTGTGGAGCGCTCCCCGCAGGGAGCTGCTCCTCCAGCGTGCCGGCCACCCCACGGTGGCACCGGGGACCGGTGGTGGGATCCACCAGCTGGATAAGCCCAGAAAGTGTCTGAGCCGCGAGCACCAAGGACAGGCATGCCCGGCGCAGGGGCAGCGCGTGGCAGTGCCTGCGAGGAGCCGTGCACGGCCCGTTGGCTGTGCACACACCGGCTCTGCAGGGCTCACTTCAGAGAGTCGTGCCCAGGAGATCTGCTCCGGGGCTGTGCGGCGTCTGGGCTTGTGTATAATGGGAGAATCTCTCACGTCCTTGTAGATATTTCACTTGCTCCCTCATCCTCGGCCCCTTTCCCGAAGCAAACCAGCATTAATCCTCTTTGCCGCCTTGCCTGCTCCGGCCCGGAGGGGCTCGTCCCCTGGACGCGGGTGGGTGCCCTCCTCGGGACGCCTGGCCGGGCTCTGGGGCACGAGGCAGCTCGCCCCGGGCACGCAGCCCCTTACCCCGAACCCCTCCCCAGCGCCCGAGGGCTTTGCTCCGGGCTGGGGTCCTCCTCCAGCCCCAGACTTTGGGCTCTGCCGAACGCCGCAGACCACCGGTGCCAGTGAGGGGAACCACTTCTCAGCACCCAGCCGGTGACGAGTTTTAGTAAGACCGCTTTCTAAGACAGCGGCCCCGTAACAGCAGGACACGGGCGGGAGCAGCAGGGAAAGTTGTCAGCGTTATTTATTGTCAGGCTATGGGCCTGATGCCCCGGCTGGGCTTTTCCTCTCCTCCTCTAACAGAGACGATGGAGAATGGGGCAGAGCCCGCACTGGCCCCCAACGGGCGCGGGTGCAAGCCCTGGCCCCGTGCGCAGGGGCTGGTGTGTGCTGCTTCCCCCAGAGCCTCCCTGCTCTCCCGCGGGAGACACCTGCTTTGAAATGCTCCTCAGGCACGGCGGAGTGGGGTCAAGTTATGCCAGGCGAGGTTTAGATTGGATATTAGGAAAAAATTTTTCACTGAAGGAGTTATCCAACATTGGAATAGGCTGCCCAGGGAGGTGGAGGATTCGCCCTCTCTGGAGGTGTTTAGAAAAAGGGCAGACGTGGTACTTGGGGATATGGTTTAGAAGTGGTTTTGTCAGGTCAGGTTAATGGTTGGACTCGATGATCTTAAAGATCCCTTCCAACCTCAACGATTCTATGATTCTGTCTATGAAAATGCACCCAACCCTTGTCCCTCTGCTTTCTTGGTGTGCTGCTGGGAGCTGGCAGGAAGACATGGCACCCAACAGGTCATCGCGTTACATACGGCTAATTTGCTCCGAGGTACCCACAGCTACCCCGCTCTGTAAGCCTTGTCTGTACCCGCAGAAATACATTTATATCCACATCTATTCCTCTTTGTTCTGGTAGCCGGGCTGCTGCTGTCCCGGAGGGCTTCTAAATGCCAATCTGCTGCAGACAACACTTACACACAGCTGCTTAACTCATCGTTAATATTCTGCAGATTTTTTTAAACTGTACCTATTATTTTTCCCCGGCCCCTTTTAGAAGTGCGGTGCCTGCAACACACACAATGCAGAAGCACTAAATCCCACGGGCTGCTGTGCGCGGATGCGGAGAGGGAGGCAGGCTCTGGAGGACCACTCCTCCTCATTCCCAGTGCCGGGCAGGGCCAGGGCAGCGAGAGGGCAGCGCTGCAACAGCATGGCTGTGCCGAGCTGAACCGCAGCAGCTGGGATTCATCACACGTGAAGCATCTTGCCTGTGGCTTTGGACTTTGCTCTGCCTCTGTATTTCTCCATTAACCCGGTATACTGGATGCGCTCGGAATATAGTCTGTGGGAATTGTAGGTGGTGGCTGCTTAACTAATCATAAATCGCGCTCGAATTTCTCCCTTGTGTGGCCACCCTCATGCTGGCAGGCTGGGGCTCCCTGGGCGCCTGCCTTGTGTACTCGCGTGGTGCCCCATCCCGATGAGGTCCTGGGCACCGGCAGCACGAGGCAGGCCCAGGGAGGAGCTCTGCCCTTCCCTAGCAAGGACACTGATGAGTGACGATCGCAGATGCTGGAGCCTTTGGATGAACATTTGTGCGGATCATCCCCTGACCTTCTCCAGATATTTCAGTGATCAGCACAAGCATCCGAGTATGAGCGCCACAGCTCATTACGCTGAAGGAAGGGGAAGGCAGATGGCAATGATGTGCAGTTCCCGTTCTGAGAGCAGCGCCTGGCTTCCCTGACCACAGGCTATCCCTGCAGCCCCAGCATCTCCAAGGAAAGGGCTGACCTCCCGTCCTCGCTCAGCAGGAGCTGCAGGCTGCACCCTGAAACCCACTGTGCAAATCTCCAGTGCAAGCCCACACTGCTGGCCCTGGTCTGCCATGGCTCTGCTGCAGCCCCACGATGCCTGGCAGGGGCATTTCTGGTCGCTAAACACAGATGTTTGACAATAAGAGACCTGCTTTGGGGGATGTCTTGTAGTGCAGTCGCCTCTCCAATTCTGATGGACCTACTGCAGACCTGCAACTTTTACCCTCTCCCTCCACTCCTCCCAGACTTGTTTTCCTGGGGCTCCCCTGCCCCAAGGCGTTTCCTCCCCCACCCGTGACACCCAGCATCCTGCTGGACCAGTCCATCGAGGGCTTTGCTTTCCTGGCCCACAAAGGGAATAAAGGCCGTTTGTGTCTGCTGCCAGAATGCGGTGGGGCTCTGACACCGCAGCTCCAGCGGGGTGACGGGGGACAGGACTGCTGCCTGGCCCTGGCTGCACGCTGTGGGGGCAGCTACGCTGGGCTGCTCACCGCTGGAGATGAAGCACCCGCAGACCTCGGCAGCACAGCCTTGGGGGGTCAACGTTATTGTTGAAGAGGGGATGTCCGCACTGCCTTGTTTCCTGCCTCTCCAAGGGAAAGCCGCCAAGTTCAGCCACCTTTGGCCACCTCACTTCCACGGCAGGAAGCACATCTTGGCTTTACTCTGTGAAACCGCACCAGGGAGCTGTGTAGGGTGGGGAAATGGCCCGGCTCGCTGTCTGGCAGCGCCGGACGCTTCTTCACAGTCTATAATCAAAAGACTTATTCAGTCCAGTTTATTTCTCCTGCTAATGAGCCCAGAAATGCATTCACCTGCAAAGAGCTTTCTCCGACGCAGCCAGGAAGGGTCCCAAGCTCACAGGATGCTTTTGTCTGAGGCCACATTTCGATGGAGCCCTGTGCTCTCACTCTGCAGGCGCCTGGGTCACCTCAGAGGGACGTCGGGAGCTGGCTGCAGGCTGCGGGCAGGGGTGGAAAGAGGCACCTGGACCCAGAGCTCTCCCTCCGAGCTGCAATGCCAAGGCTGCACACAGGGCTGGGGGCAAGCGCAGCCCCTGCTCCGGGGAAAGGGGCTCGAAGGAAGAGTTTCACTGGAAACGCCAAGAAAAGACTAACCCCCTCGGAAAAAGAAGAGGAGGTGGCCAAGAGAGAGCCCCTTGGCGTGCCCAGGCAGCTGCTCCCCCAGGGCAGTGGGGGGCTGGGCACTCCCCTGCCCATAGAGCCCCTTGGAGGGGCAGCGGCTCTGGGCTGGTTCTGTCCCTGACCAGGATAAGCCCCACCGTGGGGGTGGCATTTGGCCCCTCCTGGAGCCCCGGGGCCGAGGAGCCGTGGTTGTTTCAGACCGCTTTTTGTGCTGGCGAGAGCCCTGGCGGGGGGGATGCTCTCTCACCCCGTGCTAACAGCAGAGCAGAGGTTGGTGCAATATGTCCTGCTTCGCTAGGGAATAACAGCATATCAGAAACCACTTTCTCCAGTCACAAAGGAAAGCCTTCACCTCGAGAATATTAGCTCAGACCCCCCGATGTAAGTGTGGTCGTTGAAATCCATCTCAACTCTTTCATAGAAAAGGTAGAAATTCCTCTGCTATTCATCTCCGATATTTATGTAACTAACCACAGGGCTAAGGCGCACTCTGGGCACTGATCTCAAACAAATACTTATTCAGGACCAGAGATTTAATCATTACTTTTGAAAACATCGTTGTTACTTTTCTTATTATATTTTAGAGAGAGGCAGAGCGGCTTTTTCGGACCAGACTTGGGTTTGCTGCAGGTATGGTCCAATGCTGCGGGTCCTGCGTCTGGCCGGGGAGCAGAGGGCTGCACTCACATACCCCTCCTCGGTCTTTGCAGCACCCAGATCAGCCCCCAGCGCGCGGAGTCACTTCTCACCGTGCAGGTCAGTCCCTGCCCGAGCCTCGGAGAGGGTCCAAGGGAGACTTCCCCTGATGGAAAGCTTTATTCCTGCTGCTGATTTCGGAGCAGAGGTAGGGATGAGGTGTGGGCTGGGGCTTGCTCTCAACTGGAGAGGCTTCGGTGTGAAGGATGCTGGAATTCATGATGGAAAAGGGATTTTGGAAGAAACTTCTGAACTGCAGTTGGTCTCAGATCCCCACGCTGGCAGATGCAGAGTGGCAAATGAGGGTGCTCCTGCTGATGTCCAGGGCTTGGCTCCTGAGTAGTCTTCAGAATAACCATGTGAAGAGGCGCTTTTGGAGGTCAGCGTGGCTCACTGGGAACGCTCACAGCCCTGCAGTGCTGGCAACGGGGCAATGGCCGGTTCCCTATGAGCGGCCCCGCATGTTTCCCTGCACGGCTTGCGGGGCTGTCCCCTCCGTGCAGCTGGGCTGCCAGGCTCCAACGCAGCCGCTGCGGGGCCTGGAGCCTGCCACTGACACCACCGCACTCCCTCCACACACCCTCTCAAAGCAACAGGGCAACATAGCAGCTTATATTAATTAGGCCTTAAATTGTACCACAGCACAGACAGGAGTGCAGTTTGTTTGTTTTTAAACAGGGCACATGTCACAGTAAATGCCAGCAGTCCCAGTGCTTGGAATAATAAATGTGCAAATAGCAATTAACAGTTGCGTCTTCTGCTCACATGCAAAGGACATAATTAGCTAGTTCCATCTGTTAATTATACCTGCCATGGTTCAGATATTCATATCCCAGCCAGAACTCAGAGGAGGAAGGTGAGCTTGTGCAAGCAAAACTCTTGTCACCCAAACATTAGATCCAGCAAGCTTCTGCCTCCTCTCTCTTGGCTGCTGCTCGAAGGCACCACATCCTTGCAGGGTGCAAGGGTGCAGCAGCTCCTTCGCCTTCCTGCTGCTCCAGCCTCCTCGCAGGGTCTCTCCCCCGTGCCCTCCTGCTGGCATTTCAGTGGTTTGGGAAGCCCCCAGCAATAGCTGCCCACGGGAAACACCGGCAGCTGCGGAGCCCTTGGTAGGTGGTTTCCAGACACGACTTCCCCAAAGGCCTTCGAGGCTGGGCTGGGGCAGACCTTTGCCAGGGCGGGAGCCAGAGCACAAGTCCAGCATGGTGGGAGGTTCAGGTCAGCCCTTGGGCTGGGACTTGGTGACTGATGGGGCTGAGCCCAACGTAGACTGAGCAGTGTCTTTAACACAGCACTCTGGCAGCGGGCTTGGTGCTTGCACCCCACCACGTCTGAGTTTTTGCCTCTGAGGAGAAAAAGAACGAACGCAGCCATCTCACCATGCACCAGCCACGGGTAAGGGTGAAGACAACGCATCACCGGGAAAGGGGATGGGGATGGTGCCGAGGATGGTGCCCCAAGCCACCCCCNTGGGGGAAAACAGCCCTGAGCGCCCGATCCTACCACTCACCCTTCCCTCCTGTCCCACTGTCCCCTTTCACTCACCCTTTGCAAACACATTCCACCCACCGCTGCCTGTGCCTTATAACAGCCCCCGAGAAAGCCCCGGGAGGGAGAGGGGCAGCACACCGTGTCGGAGCCATGAGCATCTGCTTCGCCATTAAGAATTAACTCCAAATTCAAGTGCGGAGGGTGAGGACTGAGTCCTGGCTCGCCAGACGCATTCCTGTATGCTAATTTCAAACAGACTTTCAGGATGTGCTCTCGTGGATCCAAGCAAGCAACAGAATCTTAACTATCACAGCTCCTCACTGGCTGATAAAATATGGATAAAGGAGCCATCACTTTAGAACAGCAGGAAGAAAAATAATTGCCAAGGTTGGCTCTCATTTGAATATTGTTTAAAACCCTCGTAGCACGGAGATGGCTGTTGCAGTTTCATTCTGCTTGTGTGAATAATTTTGCTAGACAAGATTTCTACTCGGCACAGCCAGAGCAGAGGTAACGAGGGGCGCCTGCTAATTGCCCCATCAGACCCGAGCGATTTGCCTGCTCCAGCCAGGTTCCCCCCCTGCCCCACGCAGTGTCACGGCCACACGTGCCAGCAGGGCTGCAGCCTCCTGTGCGGGGCCCGGGGAGCAGCAGCGGCAGTAAATAGTGTGAGCCACGAAAGAATGAGCCACGGAGAGAGGAGCTGAGTCTTGGCACGATTTGGCTTGGGTTTAACGGGATTTTTTTTTTTTTTTTTTTTTTACCCGAGCTGGTGCAGAGGCTGACAAGGACAGTAAAGTGACACTGACTAATTGAATTCTGAACTAGCAGGAGCAATGCAAATATCTGACAAATTGATTTAATTGCATTCACGTACAATAAAGCTGAGATCTAAAAGGTCAGCTAGAAAATGGAAAGGGTCCCTGGAGTGCTAACAGGAGGAAGCTGACTTTAATACACATTCATCACATTTTATCATCTAATTAGTTCACACAATGCCAGACTGATAGACAGAGGCCCAAACAAAAGTATCGATTGATTATTAGCCACATATCTATCATATTGCCTCCAGCCTGCTGTCAGAGTGTGCTGGCAACTCCTGTCCAGTGTATCAGCAGAGGGGGGGCAGTTGATAAATAGTTTTTCTATAGCAGAATTTAGACTCTGGAAAGTGTTTTACACAGACACTGAATGATAAAGATCCTTGCAAAAGCTGTCTAGCAAAACTGCGATCAAAACCCAGCCAGCCTTGCCTGCATGGAGAATATTTATGAATGTACGGGCAGCCAGCTCTGCTCCGGTGACGAGCGCCCCAGCCCTGGCATCGCCTGGCACCCGCTCTGCGGCCCCGGGGCTGCCTAAGGGTGTCCCGCTCCCCTCCCTGGTACGTACACTGTCTCGTCTGAGCCTCTCATCAAACAGTTTTCCTTCTTTACTTTTCTAAAGCAAGAAGATTTCAAGCAGGCAACAGAAAGCCTCCTTGCGAATCCTCAGTGCGCCCCTGTTCATTGCAGCACACGGGGCTGACACCGGGGCTCCTCCGAGGAATAAAGCTTGGGGACTCTCCTGCCTCCGTGCACGGGACGTTGCCACCCCAGCACCAGCAGCCGCGTGAAGCCTGGCAGAAGCCTCCTCCTGCACCTGCCGCCGGGCAGGGGGTTCGCAGCGCCCGACCCTACCCCGTGCGATTCACCCTAAATTACACGGCTTCCCCCAAGCAGCCCCACGGCGTGGGGTCTCTCCCCGGGCAGGTGCCTGGGCCGGGGAAGGAGATGGGGGGACGGGATGATCAGACCCCACCCCAAAGGGCAGCCACAGCTGGGGAAGAGCCAGTCGGGGGGAGGGAGACCGGGCTCCTCCGCCAACACGTCGCCAGCACCAGCCCCTGCCAGCACCCAGGACGACAGGCAGTGACAGCCAGGACCTGGTGAGTGCCTGATGTGACACCATGGGCTCTGGCAGGAGGATGACGGCTTCCGTGAACCTTGCTGAGAGGCTGGGTGCTCCTGCTCCTTCCCTCGCCAGCCCTCCCATTCCCACCGTGCTGGAGAAGCCTGCTCAGCCTTGGTGGCTCCGCACTGCCTGCCGAGAGCGTGTGTGAGCACCCCCAGAAATGCTGTTACCTGATCAAACCCAGAACGTTCTTGGCTGTTTGACATGACGCCCAACCAGCTCCTGCTCTCAGGCTGCCCACCTCTGCCACGGGGGAATCCCATGGGTGCTCGTCCTGCCAGCTCCAAGCGGGGCTGGCGCCGGCATCCAGGACCTGCGAGACACACGGCAACACAGAGCGGGAAGCTGAGAAGCATCTGTCCTCGGCAAAGAGAAAACCCCAACCCCTGGCAGAAGATGACTGCAACGCCTGTGCAGTCCACGTGTCCCCTTGGCAGGCAGGGACATCCAGCCTCTCCTGGGCTACTGCAGCAGCTACACACGCATAAGTTCTGCTGCACACGCGGATGCAGCCACTGCACAGGGCTTGGGATGCAGCTGGCATGTTGGGCTGGCAGCCCAGATGCCGCTCCTGCCCCTCTCTGGTTCCCCATGGGGCCAGTAAACCCCTGAGAGACCAGAGCTCCTCACACGTGCTGGTTCAGAGCAAGTGTTTCGCCTTTCCTGGGCCAGGGCCCTCCCTGAAGAGCCCCACAGGAGAGAAGTTCCCTGAGGGCAGCTCAGCATCCCCCGGTGCCGCAGGGGTGAGCCCGACTCTCTTCAGCTGTGCCCGTGGCAGAGAGCCCTCTCTGCTCCGCTCCCCAGCCCCGGCAAGCACATTAGCCACGCTCCTTGGGAAGGCTCAGCCTGTACTTACTATTGATTTGTGAGACAGCACATTTTATGAACTGTAATTTCATTAAGCGGGAAGCCGTCGTGGCTCCCCGTCACCCAGCTGCAGGGTGCGGGGTGGCCGGCGTTGATCCCCGTCAGCCGGGCAGGGAGTGCCGAGTAGGGAGCAGCGGCAGCCACCAGCCGTGTTAATAACCTGCAGCGGGGGCTCCTACCAGAGGGGAGAGACTAATTAACGACAGCCGGCTCCATGCAACTTCACTCAATTTGCCACTTTTCAGCTTGTACTGGAGTCAGCCTGGAGCGGGCACCACTGAGAGGGATCCCCCTTAGTGGGGGCGGGAGGAGCACTCCAAAAAGCAACGCACTGAGCACAGGCAAGCCAGCGATCTGACCGGAGTGCCGCGAGGTTACACACCGGTCTTATGCCACACACCTACATCTGCATCTATTTGCATTATTTTTGTCAGAACATATGGGATGGGCTTGGTTTTCCTTTTCCTCAGGCTTTCTTCATTTGTATTCTGGATTATCTAATCATTCGGGCTTTAAATACCTAGAGCTGAAAAACAGATATTTGAGTGTGGCCTAATTCAGAAGAATTAGCTTCTGCCAAGACTGACGCGTTCAACAGCTGCCAAAATCACATCAGTCTTAAAAAGAAAATGTCTTCACTTTTTTTATTGTTAAAAAGTGAGTAGAGTTAATAACTGGAATGGAACCATTTAATTGGTGCACAGAGTGTACTGTGTCTACTTGTTATCTAGACTGCAAATCAGGCCTTGGAAGCAACGCTGCTCTCAGCCAAAATATTCAGCCAGAGCTGAGGCGCTGGTCAGAGACCTGCAGGGAGCCGTGGCCAGCTGCATCCCAGCTCACCTGCAGCCACAGCATCCCGCAGCTCTCTCCCGAACCCATCCTAACGCAGGGAAAAATCTTCCTGCAGAGACCTCCTCTGCCTCCTGGAACTCTCCAGCAACACGGAGCTGGGCATGGAGCATCCTGCAAAGGCTTCAGCTCTGCGCAGCCCTGCCGGCCCCCTGCCAGCACACCTCCCGGCAGCCGCGGGCAAGGACTCCCCTTTTCTCGGGTGCTTGTACCGCACTTGGCGAAACGAGCCCTTGCCTGGCAGCCCTGCCAGCGTACGGAGGCAGCAGCACGCACCAACCTGCAGCAGCTTCATCTCCCACCGGCATTTCTTCATTATCCTCAAATGCTGTGGGAGGGGAGGAGAAGAGAAGGTCCCGCATGCGGTGGGATGTGCAGACTCACGCGTGGGGCTGGTCTTCAGCCTGGCTTGGCCTCAGTTAAGTCCCTGCCCTAGAGAAGGCTTCTTACATTCTGGTGTTTAGCCCGACTCTCATTATCTCTCTGAACAGACTACCACAGCTAATTTATTTTGAACAAAGCTAGAAATAAAAGGATAATCAGGTTATCCCAAATGACAGCTGCAACATCTGTATTTTCTGGTACACTGGGCACATTTGATGTACAGAATATTGTAATGAGGCTGAAAAAATTGTCAATGATATTTCTTTTGTCCCTTTCTCAAAGGAGCAATGGTTAGCTCTCCAAAAGAATATTAATTGGTGCAAAATGTGGGAAACAGCATTTTTCTGCAATGATATTTGTTGTTTGCTCCTGACTTTCTGCAGAGAAACCTCTCCCTGCAGCAGCGAGCACTCGCATCCCCATCCCTTCCCCAGCCAGTGGGGAGTGGCTGGAGCTGCTTTTGGGAACCTTTGCATCCCCCTGACATGCTGAGTTTCCCCCCAGCCCCCAAGGCAGGAGCCCTGCACCCCCCCTCCCCTGATGACCCTGCCTCTCAGGTCTCTGGTGCCCATGCCCGGGCAGGGCGGCTGGTGCCGATGTGCCGACGCACCCTGCGGCTGGCCCGGGGTCCCACCATGGTCTAGCAGAGGGCACACCGTAAGCCATCAAGATTGTTTATTTAATTGCAGGGACACTGATGGGCCCCTGTAATCCGGGGCAAGGGCTCGCTCTGCCACCCATCACGCCACCCCCGGCTCAGCCAGATCAGATTTTCAGATTTTCTGTTTACACTCATTTTTGCTTTCAGCTTTTTAGCTCTGCTTATTCAGCAGGGGGATTATGTGCTGCTCACCACCAGGCTATTGCTTCAGTATTTTGATTTCTCTTTTAGCTGTAACCCCGTTTTCCACTCCCTTTCAAGGAAAGCAGAGCCACCACAGGTTGCTGCTGGCAGCTTCGGCCCCACGGCTGGAGCCGGAGAAGGTGCTGGGTGCCCCTCGCACCAGGAGGTGCAGCGTTGCTGACCGTGAAGGTGCAGACTCCTCCTTAAGCCCTGATAAAATTCCCTATTATGGGCTCCTGTTACAGCTTTTCTCTTTCGCAAAATCATTGCTGCTCACATCAAAATTTTTAGTGCAGGCCGGACTGAGCCGCCTGTTAAGGCTGAAACCACCACAAGAGCAAATCTGTACCTGGATTTAGTTAGAGGCACAAAAAGCAGAAGCTGTTGTCTCAATAGACACCCCCATGCAACCCCCAAATCCAGAACACCCCCATATGCTCCAAACAGCTGGAGTATAAGCCAGCATGCCAGTAATTCAAAGAACGCAGGATGCTCCAAGGAAGATCGTGGTGTAGCACAGCCACTCTCCCATCCTGAACGCAAGAACTGGCAGCAACAGGCAGCCACGCCTCTCTCTTTCATTTAATCTAATTAGCAGTTATTGCTTTCCCCTGTGTGCCCAGCTGCCGCTCCTCACCCTTAGTCTCAGCTAAAGGCTACTGGGGAGCAGGGTCTCCATCCCGGTACGGCATGGCCTGGTCAGGGGACTGCTCTTCCCTGGGAGGGAAAGCTGCCTCACTCGTTCATGTTTTTTAGCTATTCAAAATACTTTGTGTGTGTTCCTCTCAGCCCTCTGCAGAACAGACAGCCAGTGACCTACAGGCCCCCGAGCTGGGACCTGGGGGGGCTCTCGTCCTTCTCACCTCCGCCTGACTCCCTGTGCCCACCCTCCCTTCCCACCCGCCCCGTTATCCCCCAGCGCAGATGCGGCCACAGCTGCCCCATCGCCCATCATGTCCTGCTCTGGGAGGGGGGAACTCCTGTATCTGGGTTGGTGTGGTGAGGACGGGGTCACTGCTCCTGGGCAGACATGCAGAGCCACAGGTGGGGGTCCCCCTGCACGGGAGGGCTGTGGGACCCCCCAGGCGGTGTGGGGTTGGCTGGGCTGGGGGGACACCAGGCTTGCCAGTGGGACGTGCTACAGATTGTGGCTAGCCATCTTCTGCCACCGGAGGAATTCCATTTGGCTGTGAGTTTACAACTCCTCTCCTGTTTTCTTTCACCTGGGTTCCTGGAAAAAGTGACTGGAGCCACCCCGGGGTGGTGCTGTGGGCACAGAGCGCCCGCTGTGCCGGTGGGGACACTGCCGGTTCAACGGGACTGAACGGGGTGCTGGCTCGGGTAACAGTCCGTAATTCGCTAGTTTTCATTTAAAATGAGCTTTGTGCTGCTTTGATGAGGGAACGTATTAAAGCCAGCGTGGCTGACATTTTTAAAATAAATTCCAAGATGAATTCCACGCATATCCTGCATTAATGTGGAAGGTGGAGATAGAGGCCAGGGTGAGCTGAAGCAGAAAGTATACTGTAAATTGAAGCTTGGCATTGAATATAAATGGCAAAGGTTGCTGACTGCCAATAACAGTAAATCAGGTTCAAGCAGCACGCGGCGATAAGGCTGCGAGATGGATTGCCTGTTAGCCAGAGCTCACCCGGTCGGGAGGATGGCTCAGGGCCCGGCTGGCAAAGGGGATGGTCGCTCACCTCAACCAGCGGCTCCCTGCGGGTGAGAAGCCGCAGCAATGGCAGCGCAGTGGGCACACGGTCTCTGCTGGCCCCGGGCAGGGGACACGGTGGTGCTCGGGGACGCAGCCGCTTGCCTACTGGAGGGACTGGCAGGGAGCAGCTCCTCTTGCCCCACGTAGCACGGGGAGCTGAGACCCAGCCCGGCTTGCACGGCTCGACACCCCGTCCGGAGCTGGGGGCTCACAGTTGTTTACCTTATGCACTGGTTAATTTGCTTGGGAGATAGTGGAGATCATTAATATTTCCTTTATGCCTGAGCTGTAACTATGCTGTCACGGGGATTCCTACAAAGCTGCAGGGAAAAGTTCAGGGAATTTTCTCCAAGGGGTGGCAGCTGACACCTGGAGGCAGTTGGGGCTTGGCAGAGCTCTGCCCCACAGCATCGCCCCTCATGTTCCCTGGAACGGCCAACAGTCATGCCCAAAGCTTCCATCTGCTTACCTGCTCCCAGGGCGAGCCAGCACAGCCTCACTGGACTCCAGACTCTCTGGGGCAGAAACTTGGCTTTACTGAAGGCAATTCCCAGCCCCCTTCACCGGAGGAGTTGGTACCAGAGTTACAAACTGCGCCATCCATCCTGCCGGCATATGCACACCGGGTCAGCGGTTGGGATCTGTCCCCACAGAAAACGCTGTGCCCCGTCTGCCCCGTGTCCCCAGCTTCCTTCTCCTGTCCCTCCTGGGGTGGCACCGGGGAGCCGGGAGCTGGCACAGCCACACACAGCTGAGGAGTGGCCTGTCTGCGTGGGGGGACGGGAGCCCGGGACGCTGGGTCCCCGTGTCGCGGCAGTTCCCGGCGCAGGGAGGGCGTTGCAGCCGTTGGCGGGGGTTCGTCTGAGTGCGTGAGTGGGTGAGGGGAGAGCTCGTCTGCTGCAGGGAGGGAATCACTCAGGTGAGCTGGTTCTGCCGCCGAGGAGGGAAGGAGGTGGGCTTGGCCGAGGGGTGGGATTGCTTGGGGATAAAAGCTGATAGCAGTGTGTGCTGCGCAGCATCGGTGGTGCCGGCGCTAGAAACCCTTGGGCTGCAGCTCTGCCAGCCCAGCGTGTGCTGCAGCTCCCTCGGGATCAGCAACCCGGTTGGCAGCAGAAAGAGACTGCGGTTTAGGGGCCTGGATGAAAATCGGTGAGTGCAGGACTCCCAGGCCGGCCAGAGCGTTGAGGTGGGATTGCACGGACACTCTCCTTCCCGTGAGCACATCAAAAGCACCAGGCAGCTTCAAAGCTCTGCGGCTGGACTTTGCGAGGGCAGAACCCCAGCAGCGTGAGCGCCGTGAAAAAGAGAAAGCTCAGAGCCTGCTGGGTGCGGGAGAACAGAATCGAAAGGGTCTGCAGGCACCTCACCTGCCCAGACTGGGGGCGTGTGGGAAGCCGATGGGAGGAAGCTTCCAGGAGAGGCCGGTCGGTGGGACAGGGAAGCCAGGAGCTCTCTCACCCGTCCTGGTGGGGCTGCTCTACCCTCTCCGTGTGAGCCCACCCCAGCGCTCTCCCAGCCGCTGCCAGCTCTGTCCCCACTGCGGGCGCTCTGGGAAAGCAGGGGAGATGCTGCTTTGCAGCAAATGCTGCCTCGTGCCATGGCAGGAATTTTAAGTGTCTCTCCTGAGGACATGCCATGTGCACAGGGAGGAGCTCCCCATACCTCTTCCGTGGGAAGATGCGGGAGTTGAGGAGTTTCTGAGGCTTTTGCTCTCCCGGCCAGCCCATGTAGGGAAGGGTAATTTCTATCAGCAGCACGAAGGGAGAGGGGAGAGAAGGAAGGGGAGCACAGAGAGACAGTTTGAGAAATGAGAAGACAGACTAGAATGTTTTTATAATGAAGAAGGAACCTGTGCAAAATTGTTTTCGATTAATTCGCAGCTAACTGAGCTCATTAAATTGAAATTATTTCATACAGGCCCACGAGAGAGCCCCTGCGAAAGGCTCTGTTAGAGAACAGAGAGGTATCTAGCCCTGCATTTCTGGCAAAGTTCGGCCTCAAGACCACTCGAGCAGGAGACACGAGTGGGAGGTTGGCTGTCTGGCCCTTGCTTAGCCCACTGTCCTGAGTGGGGCTGCTGGTGGGAGGACCGGCAGCGTTGGAGCAGGGCGTTCCGATAAATAACCTGGGGGGGCACCTTCTGCCCACCCCTTGTCCCAGGCACCGCTGTGCTGCGGGACCCTGTGCTGCCGTGCTCAGCCTGGCGCCAGGCTCCTCTGCGTTTCGGCAGTAGAGAGAGCTGCGTAGGCAAAGCCAAGCTCTGCTGCCCTCAGGCAACACAGCTCCCAGTCACCCAGTGTTCCTAAAGCATTTGGGCTTGCTGGGCTGACTGGTGCATGAGGGTGACCTTCTGGTAATAGTCAGATGTAACAGGATGACTCAAAAATGTAGAGAACACACTGAGAGTATACGGGCCTTAATTTAGCCCCCTTTTTTCACTTGTTTCAATCCCAACCTCAGCCGTATTTAGCCGTTTCTGTAGGCTTTTTCTGAGGCAGCTGAAGAAAAGGAGCAGCAGGAAAATGCTGGAGCTCACCACACCTGTGGGAGAGCGGGCAGGAGGACTGCCGGGCTTGGTGTCCCCGCTCCATCCCCTGACGCCACCACTGCGAGTCCACGTGGCCGCTGCTGAGCCCAGTCCCACCCGGGGGCCAGTCCTGGCTCAGCTCCGCAGTTTGGGGTGCTCCTCACCTCGCAGGTGGTGGGTCTCAGTGCAAAAGAGCAGAAGTAGTTGCAGACAATCATCTGCTCAGGACGTGCCCGGAGGGATTCTGCAGCCCCAGGAAAGGACCGTGATTGATGGCAGCAGTGGCAGGACGACAGCTCTCCCTAACCAGACCTGAGGATCTGAACTGGCTCCAAGTTCCTTGTGGAAAACCAGCCAGACCGGGGTGCTGCGTGCGATGCTTGGCTGCAGTACTCTCTCCTCAAAGGCAAAGCGGCTTCAAGGTTACACATGCAGAAATCTGCGTGGTTTAGCGTCAGTGCTAATCTCACGTCTGCTGCTTAGGAGCAAGTCCTGTTTTTGTAAAAGCATCCCCCAAATCATCGCTGTCTGCACTCTCTTCTCAGACTGGGTTTTGCCTTGACAGCAGCCTGATTCCTCTGACCTGGAGGATTATTCCAGATTTATGCTGGGATGCGAGAAAAAAACAGGACTGATCAGGCCTGGTGGGAACAACAGAAGGCAAATCCCAGCTGTCTTCCTAACATGTCCCTAGTAATGAAACCCTTTTAACATGATAATTTTGCAAACGGATTTATCTCAAATGGGTCTGACAACCAGCCTGCTCGTGGAAATTAATCCTCCCAACCCCGGCCTGGAGGAATCCACAATACGGGAACTTTCATGATGGTGAGTCCCGGCCCCCTTGGCTTGTTGGTGCCTCTCCCAAGGAAGCAGCAGACAAACAGTCTCAGGCACTGTGGATCCACGGGGTGGGAATGGTCCCAGCCTCTCCTGGGGTTTGGGTGGGCAACTCAGCGTGCATAAGGTGTTTTTCTCTTCCACGAAACAATGAGCATTCACTGAAACTCTGTGGAAGTGCCGTTGCCTCTGCTCCTTGAGGATCGCTTTCCACTCTTATCACCACAGTAATGCTCTTTGTGAGGCAATATGATTTTCTTCTATGTAAACAGCAATAGCTTCAGAATTACTCAGGAAAGACAGAGACCTCAAGAGATGTTTAAATTACTGGCTATCTCATTAATCAAACACAAATGCAAGACTAGCAAAGGCTCTAGTTGCTGAGCTGGAAAATGCTTAAATTCATTTATTGAGACAGCAGGGAAAAGCGGATCCCTGCCAAGGACTGGGAAGTCCGAGAGCCAGGAGGCGACCATGCTGATGTGCAGCTTTTGCTGCATTTTTTTCCGGAGGCTCTGGAGCCTCTGCCGGCCCAGGCGCCTCATTCCTGCACCAGGGTTCACTCCTGCCTTGCCTGGGCTGAGCTCAGCCCTTTAACCAGAGGGAACCCGAGCCCGGGTGCTGGGTGGCCGTCCCAGGAGCTGGGCCCAGCGTTGCCCACAGAGCTGCTCTGTTTGGGATTTTTGCACCATCTGCCTAGATCAGCAGGAGCGCCGGCACGAAGGAGCCGGGATGCATCTCCAGCCAAGCTAGAGAGCTGTAGCAAGGCTGTGCCATCTATCCTCCCGGGTTGCTATGCCAACGAAGAGGAGACAAGAACTGATTTAATTTGCAGAATCACCCTCTTGACACAAAATCCAAGCAACTTGTGAGGAGTAGGGTGAAAGATGTCAGGGGAGCCAGGAGATATTCTCTGTGCCTCTCTGCGTCCAGTGTGTGGCTGTGTTTCGTTTCCCAGAAAGGTCTCTGACACCTCCGCTGCAGAGCTGGAAACACCAGAGTCAGACAGAAGCCCACAGGAATGTCACCTGGCTACTCTTCAGAAAGCAGCTTGGAACCCACTGGGTATCTCAGCACAAAATACATCAGCATGCTGCTTTGGTATGGCTGGGTCACAAGTAGGAAGCACTGTCCCAGGGCACGGAAATGCCTTCACCTCAGATACTCCTTCTCCTTTGTAAAGAGAAGGGGGAGAGAAATGGTGGAAATTGCAAAGCCGTTTCTGCTCTTCGCCCTCTTATTGTCATGCGTGAAACCAGCTGGGACTGTGGATGAGGGAGACACTACATCATTCCTCTCTGATCAGCTTCTGTCTGGACTTGCAACCCAAGGAGGCTCTTTCCCTGGAGAGATATCTAAAGGAAAGGGCCAGAAACGACTGACTCTGCTGCACATCTTGCTCGGAGGCTGATATTGTGCATGTAGCATGATATGTCATGGCTGGCCATCCCTGGAGCCCTCCAGGTCTGCCTTTCTGACTGCTTATCACATTCGTATCATACTAACTGACACTGAAGACACCAGGAGCTCCATGCTGTGCTGCCAGGAGCAGGGCATGCCCTGATGTCGTTGCACCGTCAGAATTACCTGTGTAGTGGGGACCAGGTCATGGGGCTTCCTGTGCCAAGTTTCCTTGGGCCAGCTGCGGGTGTCCACATGCAGTGAGGTCAGAGGTGTAAAAAAGAATAATTATTATTTCCTCAAACATCCTGTGGTGATGCTCTGTCTTCCTCTGCTCCACCCTTCCGCTCCATCTCTGCATTTGCCATCCTGTGCACCCTGCTCTAACCCAGTTTAAAAGCTCATTAAAGAGACCCTGCCACCAGATGTGTTTTCGGTGTGCCCAGCAAGGGGACGGGCTCCTGCCTGTGGTTCTTTCATGCCAGTGTGATGGATGTGATAAACAAGAGTAACAGTGGACACAGTGTCCTTAACAACAGCACAACATTTAATTCTGTGTTCCTGCTTCAGCCTCTGCTGTGAAATCTGAAGAAATATAGACTGCTCTTGGAAGGGATTTTGGAGTTTTCACAGCAGTCTGGAGCACCCAGGATCACAGGATCTGGCCAGATTATCTCAGCATTGGACCGCCATCATCACCAATCAATATCCCGAATTACCTCTTCATACCGAAGGTGCTTTGCTAATTTTCATGGATCCCCTGTGTTTCATGCCCTTGGTGTCCTGTCATGCACCGGTAGTTTTAGTCCACAAGCTAGAGTGCAATATGCTTATGAGTAATAGCATCTTATTGGAGTGTAAAGATCTTCCTATTTCACTGATTTATCCTGCACTTAAACTAATTCAAAATTCACTTACTTCAAAAGTACTGGAAGCAAAATGCTCTCTGTAAATAGCCTAGCTTTTTCTAAACTGATATCGCTGAAAGGGAAGATGGAATAACTTGCACTATCTATTTTCTCTGGGAGGTAGCATCACTGTATTATTTTGACTGTTTTCCATAACGAGGGCCATAGTTGATTCTTCTCTGTAAAAGCGGCTCATGGGCTGGCAAGGACTATTTGACCTTTATATCTGAGTCTTTAGAAACTCTGCTCAGGTGAATCTGAAGTTTGTTTAGGCAGCTAGTTAGGCAGCCACTTTATTTTCAGTTCACTGCACGGTGGATTTCTGAATCACAAAATGCCAGATATCCAAACCCAGTCCCCTTGCATTGGCATTGTGGGGTTTCTTTGCTTTTCCTTTCCTCAAACATTTCAGGTACCCTTTCAAGTTTATGAGCTGTCACTTCTTACATCATGGAAGAAAAACTGAATCCAGCCAGGACCAGTCGCATTCCTCGGCTGTGAGAGAAAGCTGCATCCAGTCTGGAGCCAGCCCAGGAGCACCCTAAATCCACCCTGTAAATTTAAGAGGTCCTGGGAGTTGGCTAGTGCCACAGCAAGGACAGCACTGGACCACGCTGGCCATCTCCTTAGCAGTTGTTGGAGGGAAAGGCCATGGGCACGGATGGGTGACGAGGGCTGCTGGAGGCAGGCAGCCTGTGCTTGCTGCCATCCTGCTCCTGCCACTGCGCTCCTGGGGGTACCTGGGGATCGCTGGCTCCCAGCGAGGCCAAGCCTTGATGTTCCAAGCTGGTGGGTACCAAGGGAGAAGAAGGTACAGAGAGGAGCACAGTCGAAGTGCAGCAGCCCAGGAGATGCGAGTGCAGCCCTGCTGTGGTTCCAGACAGCCTCAAGAGGAGGCCATCTGGGGAAGCATGGGCTATTTCCCTGTGGACTGTGCTTTAGCTGCAGATAATGCCCTGTCCTGATATGCAGTGACACAAGCTCGCGAAGGTCATTCCCTTGGCACACTGCAGGCGTTTTCTGCTCCCAAATGAAGCCAAATGTTTTACATGAGTCAGTTCTACCTAGAAATCTCACCTACAACTGGACTAAATTACAGGCTGAATACATTTACTCAATTCTAGCACAGCAGAGGACAAGCTCAGATTGCAAAATTTATCAGAGAGGGTTGCATGCAAATTGGTGAATGGATGGCAAACACCCGTTCTGTTTCCTGGTCCTTTTCTTAATCCCTTGATGTTCTGTAATCCAGAGCAGAACTGTTCCATCACTTGCAGCTATGGGATGTGAATTGTCACCACCAGGGAATGCTTTCAGAGACAGGAGTCCTGAGTACTTGTGAGCAATAAGGGTTTCATTTGAACTAAATGATCCAAAAAGCTTTGGCTCCCTTGCTGCTTCCTCTCTTCCCTGTTGTGTCTAACAAAGGCTCAGAAGCTCTGGGACCCCCACAGGGAGATACAGCTATTGCCTCTCTCTCTTCCACCTCTGGGGGATGTTCTGGTGTTGGTGAGGATTGCATCCCACCGCTGATTTTGGCAAGCACTGGCGATGTCACCTCACTCTTCTGTGGCAGGCGGTGGCATTCCTTGGTTTGCAGCTGGTGAAGAAGTGCTAATAGGAACTGGCTCTGGACCACACTGGGCTCCCAGAAAGTCTCAGGCTGTCTCTGTGGGGCTACTGGCCAGATGAGTCTCTGATCCCATGCCGGCAGCTAGCTGGTAGCCAGATGATGATGAAACAACAGGCAGGTTTGTAAAATTTAATATCGCAACAATATTACTAACATGAGAGAACAAGAACTTCTCATTTGTGATAGAGAAGAAATGACTTCAGACTTCGCTAAATGCCATCCCAGGCTACATTAACTGCTGTCTCGCTCAGAGCCTGCTGCCTAGTTGGTCATATAAGGCATGGAGCATAGTTCATTTCCCCACTTGAAATTCAGGTATTATTTGCATCACAGCAGTTAGGGATACGTCAGCAGAACTTTCTTTTTCTAGACTATAGAAGATACCAGAACCAAAGAAGGCAGATGTGGTATCGAAATGTGGTAAATGAATAGTCATGATAAGTTATTAATCCTATTTCAATCCCAAGTAAAATCATTCAAAATCGTAAAAGAAAGAGTCCCTAAGCAGTCAAGAGAGCAGAGCCCCGCAGAGTAGGTGGCATGGGTGTTTCTGAAGAATAAATCTTAGCGGGAACACGCTGGGTACCTCGTTACCAGGCAGAGAGTGATAAATTAGGCAGCTCACAGAAGAGCTACAGAAATGATGAGGGAGGTGGAGGATCCATCTAATGAGCAGAGATTAAATTACTGAAATTGGCAGGGGTTGGCTGAGTGGCAAGTGAGGAAGGGAGGAAGAACTGTGCAGGGAAAGGAAAGGATGAGTAAGAACAGGGATGATTTACAAAGACTCGCAGTGGGCATTGCTCCTGCCAGCAAAGGGCAGTAGATCATGGGCAGGTCCTGGGATGCCTCATGGCTGTAAAACCTGATGCTGACTCGGGGGGGCAGCTCTGTACCATGGCAGTAGGGGGAAAGCCCTCCCAGCTGATCACGCAGCTACTGCCGGCGCTGAGGCATGTGGCAATGAGCAGTAGCTGCCAGGAGGTCTCTGTGGCTATCCCACACTACGAGATCAAAGACGTCAGGTGCTGAGCCGTGTCCGGGGCAGTGCCGGGGAATCGCAGGTTACGATGCAGAATCAAGTTCTGAGGCCAGTACAGGTTCAGCAGCTCTAATTTAACAGTTTAAACTGGCAGCATTGATGGATACCAAAAGGTCTTCCACAGAGAAGGAATGAAGTAAGTGAGGTGACAGTGTCTTTGCTCCATGGCCCAAGCATCGGTTTGTGGTGGAGAGGGAAAGGGAGGGCATCTCAGCTGGTAGGGCTCTGGGCTAGGGCACATGGGGAGCTGCACCCCTTGGACACATGGCTGCAAAGGCTATGCTGGTCGATCCCTCTCCAGGCAGCCTATCCAATTGCTATGGTAACACATGAGGAGCACCTCAGAGCGCAGCATGAGACAGCTACCCGAGGTGGAGCCGGGAGGCTGGCATGACTGTGCTGATTCGGTGGCAGCTTGCCGTACACCGTCATCCCTGGCCCACGAGCAAGCACAGGAGATGTCCTGCATCGGAGGGGGTGATGCTGTGCAAGGCTGCAGCACAGTGGCCCAGCACAGTCCTCAGGCAACCAAGCTGCCCAGCCAGTGCGTTCTTCTGGAGTCGGCCATGCAGCTGGTGAAGGGCATTTTAGAAAGCACAGTGTACGTTGGCAAAACACCTCTAATCTGGCCTCCTGATGCAAAGCCGGCAGAAGGCCATGCTGTGGATGAGCTGTATCCAAGGCCCTGGGCTCTGCACTGGTTGGTAGGTACATCCCACTCCTTCCCAGTTCAGGATTTGCCCCAGTGCTATAGAGACTCTTCCAGTGTGTACCAAGTGAGCAGGGCACCAGCAGCATTGGTGGAGGGCCTCAGGTGGTGCGGTGGAGAGGCCAGTCCATCTCCTGGCCGTCCTGGTAATGTCTCATCCTTGGCTGGCTGGCTGGCTACGTGATATGATAGCTCAGAACGAGCTCACTGCAGCCAGCAGTGTTGCAGTCCACGTCAGCATCAGGACATGTCTGTGCTCTGGTCACAGCTGCCCTGGAGGCAGCCTTGTCCACAGAGCTGCAGTGTCGTTAGCCAGGGCCAGGTCTCTGCGTGATGTGCTGCCAGACCTCTGTGAGCCTCCGGCTCTGAGCACTGAGACAGAGCAGGGCTATGCTGTGCCCCGTCCAGGGCTGGGGTGCGGATAATGTGCCTTCCAAGACTGGGATCAAAGTCAATGACCACAGGTGGATCTCTTCCTCCCTCCCTGCCTCAGTTTCCCCTTCTGTAGCCAAGCGATAATGTACTCAGCCACCTTGCAAATATGAGATGGCTTCTCTGTGACTGCTGCCTTCCCCTTTCCTACCATCATCACTACTTTAGCACGGGGTGGAGATGGCCAGCTAACACTGTGTTCAGCGTGGCTTTGCCATGTCATCATGTCGTGCGATCAGCGAAGGACTTCCTTTGCAAGCCCTGTTCCTCATTCTGCAAGAGCCGAGATTAGAACAGGAGATTATCCCCTGATAATGTGCAGATAGAGCCACTCACCCACTTACACTCAGAAAGTACATGACAGATGGGATAGGTCCCGCAATACCCTTCCTACAGGGAGAACAGCCTGCTCTCGTGCTTATCAGTGAGATGGAGGGCAGCTGTAAGGGAAACTGGAGGCTTCGGTCCTGAGCAACAACCGGGCCTTGCAGAGTGGGAGCAGGTTGCTCAGGAGGAGCGGGACGTTTGATCTCCCGGTCATGACAGAGCATGACCTCGACGTGCAGCCTCCCTTAGCGGGACACTTGTCAGGCTGAGCCCTGTGTAGCCTCGCTGCTTGGGGCCATGTCTCTGGGGGTGCCAGCAGCCCCAGGCTGGGCTTGCTGTGAGCGTGGTGGCCGCAGCCTTCGTGTTTCTCCATCCGCATCTCCTGTGGACAAGCTCCTCCCCGAGGAGAAGCAAGGCCAGCTCTCCCCATAGTGCCCCACGGATCCGGGTTGACAGCAGGCTGCTTGTAGGAAAATCAAGGGGGAGGAGGGAGAGCCCCAGCGTGGGGAGGATTAGAGGGAGCAGGTACGTAATTCAGGTGTTCAGCAACGGAAAGAAAATTCCTGACTGCAATCTTTTCACAGCTTTCCTAAGGGCTGGCTTATCAAAACAGTGACAGCAGAAACAACAGAACCCAGAAGCCTTTGCTTCCCTGGGGATTTGCCACAGCCTCTCCAATTGCTCATACGGTTGGAGCCAGGGGCCTTTATGATCTTTGGCCATGCAGAATGTACAGAAACAGACTTTAAGGGCTGGTGGGACCTTGAGGGGCCATCTAGTTTGTTCCTATTCCTGTGTCACCTGTGACTGTGTCCTGGGTTTGGCTGGGATAGAGTTAATTTTCTTCCTAGTAGCTGGTATAGTGCTGTGTTTTGGATTTAGTGTGAGAGTAATGTTGATAACACACTGATGTTTTTGTTGTTGGCAAGTAGTGCTTATATTAAGTCAAGGACTTTTCAGCTTCCCATGCTGTGCCAGCCAGGATGTGCAGAAGAAGGGGACACAGCCAGGACAGCTGACCCAAACTGGCCGAAGGGGTATTCCATACCATATGACTTCATGCTCAGCATATACACTGGGGGACTTGCCCGGGGAGGTGTTATCACTGCTCGGGGATGGGCTGAGCTTCGGTCAGCGGGTGTGTGCATCACTTGTTTTTTTTTATATTCTATTATTATTGTTATTATGATTATTATTATCATCACCATCACCATCATCATCACCATCATCTCTTAATTTGCTGTCCTAATGAACTGTATTTATCTCAACCCACAAGTTTTACTTTTTTTCCCCTTCTGCTCCCTATCCCACTGGGGAAGGGGGGTGGTGAGTGAGCGGCTGCGGGGTGCTTACGTGCCGGCTGGGGTTAAACCACAACAGACTGCCCCTTGTCTAACCTCTTCTGCTGCCTCCGCCAGCGTGCACCTCTCAGACTGAATGACTTTCCCTCTGGCTATGTTTTCAGGACTATTCACTGTATAAATCATGCACCACAACATGTTTGTGGCACATACACTTTTCCAAGTCTAAGAGCTGTTCCCTTTTTTATAGCAACTGTGAACAATGCAACAGTGAAACAGGGGGTTTGGTTTCTGAGCAGCTTGCCGAGAGATGCTCTTCTTCCACCTTTTGTTAATTTTAGGCAAGGAAGATGGATGTAGGCTCCCAGGCTGTATAGTTTAGATCACAGGAGCCGCTACTAAAAGCCATCAGAACAAACACTTATTCTAAACCTGAAGCTGTTTGCACAAAGGGGAAAATGCTTTGACAGTGTGGAATGCCACTGCAAAACATCTTGAGTGCCTTCTTGGACTAGAGTTTAAATGTCATTGCATTTTTACTGTTTGGTTTCTATTCAGTATATATTTACAAACTTCATTCATTCCCCGAAGGAGGTAGAGCACCACGTGAATTAATCTATCTCTTCAAGGTGTTTCAGTGCTTCTGACGACAAGTAAATAATGAGGAGGAATTATGGGAGGTTAACCTCTGAAGTTTTCTGAAAAATGTATTTCTAGTGTTTGTAAAAGTCAGGAAATAAAGGTGGTAATGTCTAGAAGCTTGCTTCTTAGCAGAAGCAATAATTGGGACAGAAGCAATAATTGGGATAGCGGCACGTAGAGACTCACAGGCCAGAGATTTTCCTGCAGGGACTGCATCCCCAGCTTACAGCTTGGTCCAGTAGGACCGTTTCTTTCGAAAGAATTCCAGCCTCAGTGTAAAGTCACAAATTATTACAAAAGGAAATTACTGTCCCTGTTAAAATACACACATTTCATTTCACTCAAATGTGTCTAATTCCAGTTTCCCATCAATGGGTCTTGTTAAGCCTTTGATAGATTAACGAGCCCTTTCCTGTCATAGGTCTTCTCAGATTGGTGCTTGTGAATCACAACAGGAGTGTAGAACTGGAAGGGACAGCTTGGGCCATCAAATCCCATTTCCCTGCAATTGCTGGCAACCATGTTATAAAGTCCATTTCAAACTCAATCTTAAAACTAATTGCATGCCTTGCCCCCAATACTCCTCGCAGGAATCTGTTCCAGAACAACATTTCTCCCACAGTTAGAAACCATCTGATTTCCAGCCAAAATGTATTTGTGCCAATTCATACCTCTCTGTTTTTGTGCCAGCACTGCCTGTTATCTGAGGCCATTTTCCTCCTTCCTTGGTGCTCATCTGCTTGTGCGTTTAGAGAGCAGGGATACGCTCTCCAGCCTTCCTCTCACTTGGCTAAATATGCCCAGGTCCCCTCAGATGGTCTTTTCAGTCTGGAGGTTGTCCTGGGAGCCTGGCTCTGCTCCTGTTCCTCTCCCAGTTTAGGTTCCTGAAGCAGAGGTGATGAGAATGGTGGACACGTCCATGTCTAAACAGCAAATGAGTCAAACGATCCCTGCCTTGGAGTGGAGTTCTGCTTCCCCTTCACGAGCCAGACCACCAGCCTTTGCATAGCACCAGCCAGGGATGAGAGACCCTGGTGCTGCTTGGAGGTGCAGAAACACATCAGAAAGGACTCTTCAGTCTATTATGTTGGAAAACCAGCTCTAGTTAGAAACTTGCCTTTAGTACACTCAGAGTCAGGCCCTACTAGCTGGTGCAAGGAAGGCCTCCCACCTGCCTGCCATGACTTATTGTCACACATCCCCATAATCAAGAGTTTGGTGCTACTGTCCCTTTGGAGGTGAGAGCATGACAGGCATGTCCGCCAGGCTGGGACAGCCACAAGTCATAATAAATGATGGGGACTGAGAAGAAACTGCATCTGAGGGGAGACTGCTCCATGGTGCCCACTACAGAGTTCCTCCACCCTTCTCCAAAGCAACTGGCCTTGATCCCTGCCAAAATCTGGGGACCGGACTAACAGGTCCACCAGACTGACCTATCCTGGCAATTGCCACACAGGGCTAACAGCACCAGTTGGCCTCACTAGACTGGACGCTTACTGAATGCTTGAGAAGCACTCTTATTGCTAATTAATGTGACTAGAAGTGAGCAGGTATGCAGTGTAAATACATAAGCCTTTAAAAGCAGAACTGTCAAATAAAGTGTTACACTCCATCAGCTCCTATTGCATCCACTGGCTGAACACCACCAAACGCTCGGATAACACTCAGATCTGCTCATGGATGCGTTTGACATCCATGCAGGAGAAATACACATTCTATGATGAATAAAAAGAGTCAGAGCCCAGGAAGCAGGCATTTAAGGCTAAACCATTTGTTTTAGAGGGCTTTACATTCTGGTTGTAAAATTTCTTCTGGGCTGGAAGCTGGTGGCTGAGAAGAAACAGTCTTTCCGTTATGTATGATTTGCCTGCAAATCCTATTAGTCTTCTGTGCAGCACATCACAGGAGAAGAGACACGAGGATGTCAAACCAGGGCATTTTGCTAAGCACTGTGGTTTAGTTGTGTGCTCAGTATAAGAAAGACCAAAGCACTGCAACTCTTCATTAAATGGTATCTATTTTGAGGTTTATCTTACACTTTTGGAATTGAAAGCAGTATTTTTTTTGTGCCTATGTGTGATATTGTGAAACTCAAGAGCAGGCTTATTGACACCAGCAGACTCTCTGTGAGTTCTCTAATTTGGAATAAATGTATCTCCATGTATAAGAAGGATTCACCTTTCTCAGGGTAGATCTATACATATTATAATAGTTATGTGAAAGGACATATGTATGAGCTAAGCAGAGCAGCAGAGCGAGCACACTTTGCTCAGGGCTTCCTAAGAATGTTAGCCTGTCCTCAGTCCTGCAGCATGTACTCCCCCCAACAATGACCCATACTGGACCTACTCAGGATTTTCATTTAAGGTTCAACTCTGATTGTTAAATTTGCAGCAACCTTTCTTTGGGCTCAACCTGTCCAGGGCAGGGACCACGTGCCTCCCCGGTGGGCTCCACAGAGCTCTAGGGGACACCCCCAGGCCAAGTGCCGGCTGCCTAGGCAGGAACTGTACAGCCTCCTTTGAGCACCGAGGTAGGAAGCTGTGAATGAGGGATGCAAGGCTTTGCTTCTGTCAGTTCAAGTTAGTCCCTTAACGTTCACATTACTGTAATGCAGTTGAAAAGGAATCCACGAGTTACAGGAAATGATTTACAGGACACAAGACACTGCATTTCAGAGGTCTCATGTGTACCATAAAAAATATATTATGAAGGAATAATCTCTATCGGAACTGGAGCTGCACAGAGAGAACACATGTCCAGCTGAGAGCAGCATTGAGCTTTTGTTCATTATGGGAAAAGTCTGTACTCTTCCTCTTTTTTCAATGAATATTTTTCTCAGCTCTGGGTGTCTAGTTAATATTGGCACTTAATTTTTTTTTTCAAATGTTGCTTTTGCCATGAGACCAAGCATAGCTGAGTCTCCAATGGCATGTTGCTCTGAGGTGTTCCCTGCTGAGCTTCACACAGTAACAGCAAGATTTGGAGCAAGCCCTAGACTTCCCCTGTAAAATCTAGGCCACAGCTTGTCAGCTGGGGGAGCATGAGGGAGCTCCACCAGCTCTCTTCCATCCAGCCCTCACCCAGAGCACCTTCGTGTGGTGGGATGCACAGGTCTGCAGTTTCCCAAAGTGGAAGCTAATGGAGAAGGGTCACTGCTTCCAAATACTCCTCCTGCTCACAGGAAGGATGAGGTACACGGCACTCATGGCCACATGAGGCTGGAAATGTACTCTGCACTTTTCCAGCGCTGGCTCAAAAGCTCAGCTGTGGCCCTTGTGTGTGTTAACATGCAGCTGCTCTGCAGCTTTTGAAACCTAGGTGCTGGCTCTTTGAGTGATCTGCAGCATTCAGATGGTGTGGGTGGTTTGGAGGTAACAGTTCAGGTGCAACAGGTTAGACTGCTGCTTGTTCACCTGTGAGGGCTTTAGCAAATGACTGTGTTCCTTAATTCATCTCTGTACCATGGTGATGCCAGCACTGTTCTGCTGAGGAGGACCATTGTGACCAGGAAGCCAAAAAGCTGTGATGTGCCCCAATGCCACAGGGGAGATACAATGCCTACAAGGTAGATACTCCTGGGAGACCCCAGAATGAGGGATAGGAGGAAGCTGAGAGACACTAAAGCATGTCTTCACCTCACAAACCCTTGCTAAAGCCAAAGCTGAGAACTGGAGGTGGGAAGTGCCAAAACATGGAGCTGGGAAGATGTGGTGGCTGCTCCAGAAAACCTGTGAGGAGGAAGGCTCTCAGCCCCAGCCTGTTACACCAAGGCTGGAGACAATATTCCTAGAAGAACAGCATGCAAGGGTGTAGCCTCACCTACTAGTGCAGCTCCTGGCACCTAAACTATGAACCATCCATGCTCCAAATGACCTTAACTCCACTGTAACAGCAAAGAAGCTACTGTCTGCCCCTGCCCGTGGTCTGCCACTTCTCCTCAAGCTCCCGGGAGACAGCAGGATGCCCTGTGAAACCCAACCCCTCTGCTCCAGATCCTCAGAGGGCCAGAGCCAGGACACCTCAGCCCTGCTGCATGGGGCTGTTCCAGAGGAACTGTCTGGGTCTTCCTCTTTGGGGAGCTGGAGGATTTGGGCAGGAGCCATGGGCTGGGGGGAGTGGAGCAAGAGGGTGACAATACAGAATGCTCTTGGGGGTGGAGGGTGGAGGGGAGCAGGCCAAGACAAGGGGTCAGGGAGCTGTGACATGGTGATTTCTGTTGAGGGAAAGGAGAAGCTTTTGTAGAGGATAGCTGGCACTGCCTCCTGCTCTTGGGGGCCCACACCCTCCCTGCAGCCGTGAGTGCTGCCAGAGGGTGGAGGTGGCACAGCGGCTGGAGCAGATGGGGCAGGCGGGGTGTAGGGCTGCTGGGGGCT
>VZSZ01006382.1:190454-265664 GCA_013398815.1 Ibidorhyncha struthersii
ACCCCCCCCCCCCCCCCCCCCCCATTGAGGACCCAAACGTGGTGGGAGGAGTCACCTCCTGGCTCACCTGTGGGTGGAAGGGCTGCATCATTTGGGCAGGTCACTAATTGTGAATTACTCGGTCCCCACTTGTTTAAAACTGACCCTTTTACGTGCAAAGCGCTGACTCATGAGGTGCCGATGGCAGACCATGGATCCTGAAGTCGTTGCTGCTGGAGGTCTTTAATTGGCCTTTGGTTCATCCCCGCTTGGTCTGTCCCCCCGGGGAGTGCCAGCATTGATCCCGCTGCCGCTCGCCTGCACCGTCAGCACTCGTACCTCCGAGCTAATTTCTGGGCTATTTATTTGAACCGTATTAATCCCAAATCACCTCCTCTGCTCTGCTGCCCAGCAGTGGTGGGGGCCTGCAGAGCCAGGTGATACATGGCGGGGACAGAGGTACCCCAGGAAAGGGCTCTGCCTTTCTTTACCCGAGCTGTTAAAAACATACAGAAAGGCAAACGGCTGCAATCAACAGCTGGGCATGAACTCACGAGGCTCTGGGGGAGCTGGACAGTGTGGTGGGAAAGGTGCTTTGGCTGGTGTGAAGGAAGACGGGTAAACTAAAGGAGGGGAGATTTAGATTAGATATTAGGAAAAAAATCTTCACTGTGAGCATGGTGAGACACCGGAAGAGGTTACCCAGAGAAGCTGTGGCTGCCCCATCCCTGGAGGTGTCCAAGGCCAGGCTGGATGGGGCTTTGAGCAACCTGGGCTGGGGGGAGGCGTCCTGCCCGTGGCAGGGGGGGTGGGACTCAATGATCTTTAAGGTCCCTTCCAACCCAAACCATTCTATGACTCTGTGTAAGTGTTGTGGTTGGTGCTGGGTGCTGACCTGTGGCGTGGGCAGGAGGGGATTAAACCTGCCTAGAGGCCGGCAGTGGAGGGGAGGCGCTTGGCAGCATCCTTGCTCACCGGTCTTCATTAACGGTTACCCAAGATAAGTTAAATTTCTGGCCAAACGAAAGCAATCCAAGCTAGCCAGGCATCTGCTGCTATTGCTGTTGTAACCATGTGTGCTTTCCACCTCCCAGGGGGAGCTGGACCTGACAGGACAAACACTCAACGGGGGCCCAGGGGAGCCCTGGAAGTCCCCAGCCGGCAGCGTGGGCAGTGCCCCCCCCGCCTCTCCCCCAGGAGGGGCAGAGAGCCCAGGGCTGTGCAGTCCCGACCCGAGACAGGGGTCTGGTCCTTCCTACGGCTGCTCTTTGGGATACTCTTCCACCCGCTGCTGCCTGGCCAGCGCAGGAGGAGGGCACACAGGCAGTGCTGCTGGGTCTGCTGCACACGCCTGGATCAGGAGCAATAAAGGTTCCTTACTCAGCTCAAAAGCCTCTAGAACCCCCCCTCCCCCGAAAAAAACAAAGCACTGTGGAGAAATGCCTGAGGCAATAGCTTCATTGGTAAACTAAAGCATCTCGCTGGGAATTTCTAAGACCCAGCAATCGTAATGCAATTTCCTATGCAAAAAGGGTTTATCTCTATCTAAATATTATATTCTGCATCGTTACTCATTGTAGGGAAGCTATTGCTCTCCTAGGTTAACTGATTGAACTTTGGAAATAAAGCTGCAAGCTTATCATGCAGACGGGAGCTTGACTTTTATTGCTCCTGAATTGTAGTGATATTGTTAGATGTGAGTAAATATATACTCCATTAGAAAATATTAAAGTTTTATACTACTTTAGAATTAGAAAGATTAAAAGAGGCATTTCTGCAGTCTAGCCCACCATGAAATTGGAGTCTATTTGGTATGTAAAACGTGTAATACAAATAGCCTAACAATTAATGACAAAGGAAGAGCTGGGATGGATTTAAGGCTCAAACTACCCTGGATTTCTCGAGGCTGGAGTGGCAGCAGGGGAAATGTGTTATTAGATCATTACAGGCTTTTCTGCTACAGCCACTGCTGGTAAAGTTACATCAAAGTGTTTTATTATTACCCTGTTCCCACATAATATTCTGAAACACTCGCGTCTTGGGATGCGGTTGTCTCTGTGGGAGACCATCCCCATCTCTGCCACGGACTGGTTCATTTAGAAAACCTGAACAGAAATTCTTCAGCCATTTTTTGTGGTAGGCAATGGTGAGAAAGTGCTTTCCTATTGCCAGCGCCTTTAAGGGGCTCATTTATTAATGCTGAAGTTCAAAGCTGCCGACTGCAGTCGGGGTAATGTATCCAGGAGCGGGGGATCCCTGCTGGCCGAGGTCCCCGCAGGCCACCGTGGTGGATGCAAGTCTTCTGCTGCCCGGTTCAGGGTCCTTCCCCAGGGTAACCCGGCGAGGCGCTTCCCAGTGCGGCTCTGCCGATGCCCCCTATTAACTTTTGCTAATGCTTAGAGCGCATTGCAGGCGGAGGAGAGCATGAAGTTCCTCGCTGTGCCCAGAGGGCGAGGATTTGGCATGCTGGCGTAGGGAGGGACTGGGGGGGATGTGTGTGGTGTGTGTGCTCTGCAGAGAGATGGATGTCATCCTGCAGCTCTGTCCTCCAGCGAGCTTGGGGAGAGCTCAGCCCTGAGCTACCAGTAACAGGGGTGCACGGTGCTCTGCAGGAGCTGGAGGGGGGGGGAAGGCCCCCTCCTCCTGTGGCTCTGCTGGCTCCTGCCAGCCAAAGGTCCCTGCAGACCTTCCCCTCCCGCCCGTGGGTTTTGGGGGCCAGGAGGAGGTTGGGCACTGTGAAACCCCACCGGCAAACCCACGCAGCCTACTTGTGCCTTGGTTTTCTTCTAGGGAGAAAAAAGCAGGTTGAGGTACAACAGGCTGTTTGTTACGCCTTTGGGATGCAGATTTGGGGCTTACAGTTGCGGTGGTGCTAAATGAATGTTGTGTAGCCCTTCAGGAGCATAAATTGCATCTCTAATCCAGTTTTTCTCCTGGAGCACCCCCTTGTACTTCATGTCACCATCATTTTGTACGTTGGTGCCTCTGTGCTTAAAGGTACAGAATATGGAGCTCCTTCTTCATTAACGGGATTTATATCCTTGGTGTTTCTTGCTGTATGACTTAGTATTGTAATGAAGAACATGAATGCTGCCTTAATTAAAACGCAATCTCTTACATTAATATATATGCTGCCACTGAAAGTTAAGGTTCACTGCAAACAGTGCATTTAAAAGCTCGTGGCAGGTTTAACCGGCGGCATGTGAAATGGGAAGTGATTTGGGATGAAGTCCCCCAGCTCTGCAGCCCAGCCATGCGGGACTGCGCTCAGCCCGCCGCAGGGACGGGGGATTACGGCTGCTGTCGCAGCCCCCTGATCCGGCAGGCAGCTCCCCGGTCACCTGCCTGTCCCTGGTGGGCAGCAAAGCTGTCCCAGGGTGCCCGCTGCCCGCAAACATGGCACCGCAGGGGCTGGTGGAGCTCTTCTGGGTGCTGCTGCCCACTCGCGGGCAGGACGCAGGCAGCGTGGGCGCCTTGCCCTGCCCGGCCTGGCCCTGCACTCAGCTGCGGGTGGGAATCGGCACCGGCCGCGGTGCTCACTCCCAGGCTGTTGTGTTTTACCAGAGAGGTGCGAAGCAGCTTAATGAACCAGAGAATTTGTTCCATAGTATTAGTTAAAAATAAATATATTGTAAATGCGAACATTTCTGACTCCTTCTCTCCGAGCACTGTGCATGCATCATTGTTGGCAGTATTATCAGTTATGAAGATATTTTGCATTCAAGGATTTGCAGTTTCCAGGCCCGTGAATATTCAGGCTCCAGTTCGCCCTTTCTGTCTGTGCACTGCCCCTATCCTTTCCTTTCCTTTGCCCCTTTTTTTTTTTTTTTCTTTCCAGCGGATTCAATTAGTTCTATTTGCTGCTTTAGCAATAAAACAATTCCCTCTGCGGCATTAAAATGAGTTTCTTTCATTATTTCATTTGGCTTCTTGTTATATGTTGAAGGAAAAGGAGGGGGCTCTGCTTATTGTCTGCCCCGCTTCGCAGGGGCGGGCTGCTAAACCGAGGGCGCCGCTGGATGTACTTGGGGCAGTATTAAAAATTAATGAAGGGCACTTGCTAGCACAGAGGCACAGGATCCTCACTGACAGAGCCGCTCTCAGAGCCACGGGTAAAATTTGACCTATCCCTGAGACTTTCAACAGGACTTTGGCACCCGAGTCACTGAGCTAGCCTTGAACACGCTGGGCTTCTGAACGTTCAGGGAGTTGGGTCCGATCGGTTCCCGAGCATGCAGAGCCTTTGCATTAGCTGTTGGTAATGAAATGCAGAGACTGAGCCCGTATTTGTTTTAGCTAAGGCACAAGTTAATCTGAGCTGGAGCAGCAATTTAGACCCAGCAGATCAGTTCATGGGAACAGCGTGGGCACTGGCCGGCGCATGGTGTCGGGGGCTTGGGCTGGTTGAGGGTCGTGGTCCCATGTTCTCTCAAAGCAGAGCCCAGCGTGGCGTAGGAAAGCACACAGGCGTTGTGAGAGCCGGAATAACAGTGATTACGTGGGCAGGGTGTACAAATAATTACATGTGATGCCAGAACTCTCCCGGCAATCTGCTCTTGGAGTGCCCTTTCGGGGGGCTGAGATGGCGTCCGGTAGCCGTGTAGTGCTAACAGACCCATAAATCATTCTCGTTTCACACTGTGCTAAACACAAATCATATTAGTTACAACACTGAAGAGCATCTAAGTAGAGAAAAGAGAAAGGCAAGGTAGAAAGAGGAAGCTAATTGCTTTTCCACGTGTGTTTCGCTGCTGTTTAGCTGGGACACGATGGCACGCTGCGACAAGGGAGCCGGGAGCCGGCCCGCGGCGGGAGGTGGGAGCCGNNGGTGTTAAATGTGGATGAGAGGAGACGTGGCTTTGTGTACTCATTTTTTTTTTTTTTTTTAAATTACTTTTCCTCTTCTTGCTGTGACTAGGGTAGGTTAAAACAGTTGTGCTGGTCCCAATTCCTTTTTCATTACAAGATTAAATCTAGAACCGAATGAGAATTTCCAGGCTGGCGGAGCGGCTGCGACCCCCTGGGTCTGACGAGCGCCTGACTTTTTGGAGAAAGAGGTTTGTGCTTGTCCTCTCCCCATGGAAAGGCCCGAGCCCCTCTGCAGCGGGAAGCGGAGTGACGAACAGCGCCCGCTGCCTCCCGAAGGAATTGCAAAATCAGAGGGGGGACGGGCAGATCCTGGGGAAACCTCGGCTGGGGGTTTTGCTGGTACGATTGGTTATTAACAGCAAGCTTCAGTGGGACAAAGTAAAGGAGCTTAAAAAGGAAATATGTCTATTTGGGATGGAAAAACATTTTAAAAGGAAGAAAAATTAGAGCGTACAGCAGGGTAAGCAGGACTGCAAAGTTAGGTAATTAATCACACCAGTTGTAACTTGGAAAGGAAATAAACGTGATAAAAGGATTTGTCTGAGTAGATTACAGGCAAATTAGAAAAAAAAAAAGGAGGGGTCATCACGGACTTGGGAATTGTGCTCTTCAGAAATCTTCAATCATCCTCACAATCAATTCTGCATTTCCTTAATAGCAGTGTGAAACACAGCTCCCTCTGCATTGTCTTAGATTAACCGCTAACTGCAAACCATACATTAAATGAGATATTGAATATTTGTCTCTTAACAATACACTTGGAAATTGTTTATTTCCCTACTAGCTCTTCTGCAATGCATTTAGGTACTGTAACCTAAATTGTAAAATACAGACTTGCAATATCTGCACTCGATACCCTGCCGGTGCCTGGCTCTGCCGGCGGCTGCACCGAGGACCCACAATTATGGGAGTTTTTTTTCTCGTAAACTGATTGTTTGTTTCTGGAGACAATTACACCGACTTTATTATACAACGTATGTTTCCCTGCAACAAACAATCTGCTTTATGGGTTTTCTTAGTAAAATACCAAGTCGCTATGCTCACTAATATGATTCAATTGTATTGTGTTATCTGACCTTTAAGGAACTTGCAATCTATAATAACATGGTTCTACAGCAGATCCACTAGTAAAAAGCCTTGGCTTCTGGGAAATTCAGTCTGCAAATAAGTGGAGCCCGGGTATGAAAAGAATAACAAGGCACTTTAACCCCTTGGCTGCTGGCCTGCCCCGGGGTGGTTTTGCCGTCCCTGCGGCGAGGTGCTGCAGGGATGCGTGTGCCCGAGGAGGCTGGAGATGGGAGCACGGCTTGGTGCGTCCCGTCCCAGAGCACCCAGAGCTGGTGCTTCATCCCTCTTCCCCAGAGGTGTGAGGACATGGAGGGGACTTGCTCGCGGCCATTGGAGCTGCGACGGGTTGGCTGCGCTGAACGGGCGGCTTTTGTGCAGAGCCGGTCGCCTGTGCCTTCGTCCGCCGTGCACAGTGCTTGGCAGCGGAGCGGCGCAGGCTGTGCGCTGCTGCATTCATGTACGGTGGCACGGAAATGATTAACGCTGGTATCATCCCCGTCCGCCCACCCGTTCCCGTCTGTTCACTTCGCTTCGGGCGCCCTGCCACGTGCGGAGGCACCGGCGAGCTCCGCTGCAGACAGGGGAGGCCGTGCACGGCCCCTCACCCTGCCAGAGGCGTGGGGGTCCCATCACCACCAGTGCCGGCTCCAGGCTGCCACCGGAGAGTGTGGGACTGCCCTCCTGATCCGGCACAGCCCGGCCTCTGACCCTCCCTGCTCCCCTCCTCATCTACCGGAGGGATGTGGCGCTGCAGCCAGTTGACCCCACAGCACGGTGGAAGCTCAGGAGCCACACCACCACATGCCCACATCGTCCCTTAGCCCAGGCTGTTCTTTTCCCACCTAGAATTTATCTGCAAGGTGCTTAGAAGAGGTCTGCAGGTCTTGGTCTCGGCCAAGGCCAGAGTGAACCCCTGCTTGTGGGTCAAATAGCTCTGTCTCCTCGGGAAGGGATTTGCCATCCACCAGCTCATGCTGCTGGTCCCCCTGTGCGTCATCTCTCCTGGCATGACTGGGAGGACCTCAGGCCCATGCGGGACACAACGCTGCGAGGAGCCATCGGGGAGCCCCAGCACGATGGGGTCATTCACTCCCCTGGGGCTGGAGGGGTCCTCGGGCAGCACCGCCGCCCTGTCTCTGCCCAGCAGGCAGCCGCGGGGAGGGGGGTCTCCATCCCTCACCCTGTTTGGATGCGTTTCCAGCCCACTAATCACTCTCTAATCATTCTGATTGCTTCTGTCTGACCTCCCTCCACGGCAGTAATGCTTCTCCTAAGAGGCATTCAAGTGATTTTATTTAGCTAAGTGAAAGATGGGGGATAGTCGGAAATCTGTTAGACCCAGGGAATTGGCAAGAGACTGGGAACTGGAACAGAGAAAGAAATACTTCAGAAGTTTTTAATGACTGCTTTCTCAGAAGCTGGAGGACAACCTGTGCCTAACTCTTGGTGTTGGGTTTTTAAGAAAGTTTTCTCAGCCCACTGCATGGACTTTTGGCAGAGATCTTTGTGAAATAACTTTTCCACTGAGGAACGGGAGATCAGAGAACTGTTCCCTTTAACACTCGAGTGTGCATGAACTTGCAGGGATATTGTTTGAGGCTCTGCTAACCTTGTTAAAGGTCACCTTTTGATCCCATCAAATACCCTCTTTACCTGGAGATAAGATTTAAAAATGAAAGACGAAAGAGAAAGAGCTTAAGAAAGAAGGAGAAACTGGAAGCTCACTGAGCTCGCCTGCGCCTGGCTTGCGGCAGGAGGGAGATTAAAGCGAGCGCTGGCACAGCCAGGGAAATGGTGGGGTGGGGTGGGAACTGGGGCGTCCCCAGGGCTGGCGAGCAGCCCCGTGGCATGGCCGGGGCCGGGAGCTCCGACCGCCCTGCGCCGCTGGTGCCCCCCTGCCCGCCATCCTGCCGGAGCGGCTGCCTGCCGCCACCATCGCCGCGGTGCGGAGGCGCTTACGAAGGAAACCGTGCCGGGCCAAGGTTGCGGCTGAGGTCAATAAATAATACATGACAATTAATCTTAGAAACCTGCGACTCTGGGGAGAAAGGCGAGGACACTGCGGATCCTGGGCCCGGCTGTCAGGCGGATGCTTTGGCTCCATGTCAGCCCAGGCAAGTCAATGAAAAATAAGCCTCTGCCGGGATGCTGTGAGTCGGTGGTGAGTCACTCGGCACGACTGGCACGCTCCCAGTGCCGGCGGCAGCCGGGTGCCACCCGTGCCCTCCCCGGTGTGGAGGGAGGTGGGTGGCTGTCACTGCCCGGGCAGGTGGTGTTTGTCCCCACTCCCCGGCAGGGTCCCGGGGTGCCCACCCGTGGGAGCCACGCAGCCATCACGTGTGCCAGCTAGCCGGGAGCCCCCCTGTGCCTGGGGGGGGCGTTCAGCAATTGTTTGCCTTTTACAATCAATTCCCATTTGAGATGTTTTAAAATGTATAACTGTCTCCTTGAGACTACAGCATTCAGCAGGTGGTAACACTCAAAGCTTTTTTTTTAAATCTGTAGTAAGGATTTACAAAGGAAACCTTGACTTTTAGATTGATTTTTAAATAAGCATATATTTAGCTGTTAGTGCTTGAAGTACATATTGGATTATATTCTTCTGCAAACAGAATATTCTAATTGATCTTGCTAATAAATAATGAAAGCCAGCCCTGCTACATATAATTCAAGGTTACACTGCATTTGTACCAGCAGCACTGGGAAGTATTTTAATGCTTAAAAGAATTTTCTTTAAAAAGGGGAAAAAACCTGTGTGTGTATGTGTGTGTGGAGGAAGACCAAATGCTGAGCTTTTCTCTAGAATTTCCTTTTGTTATTTTTTAAAATGTAATTAGCAAGTGTCACTGTTTGAGACCCTCATATACATATAAAACTAAACTTGAAAGCCTTTCCTCCTCCCCGGCAGCTGCCCTCTCAGGAGCGGCTGCAGGCGAGGGAGGGTGGCTCAGCCCTGCTGGCTGGTGGGGTGTGATGGGGCCAGACCCCTCCTGTTCACATGTCATGTCGCCGGGTACGAGCAATAATGGCAAGTCTGCAGAAATCATCGGGACGAGGGCACTGCTCACTACTGGAACGTGAGATCGGCTGGAGAATCAATATTAATGTTCAGCCTCGTATCGATCAGCACCGTGATGGGTCGCTTGGCCATGGCACGAGCAGCTTCAAGGAGCCTCCTCTCTGGGATGGGCACGGGCGCCTTCATGCCGCAGGGACACGGAGCTGCTGGGGCTGGGGCTGAGGTCTGGCACCGCACCGGGACCCCGTGTGGAGCTCTCTGCTCCGGCCCCCGGGGACCTGCCAGGGCGCTTTGTGGGGGCGTGGGGAGCGAGGCCATCCCTGCGCACTCCCACATCTTGCCGCAGGCCAGGGGCTGGGCAGCCGCTACTGTGCAAAGGACACCGCCGGTGCAGCCCAACCGCCCGCTCCCCCACACCCTAACCCTGGGGGGGTAACTTTCAGTCCGTGTTGTGAGTCAGACATAGCCACAGCTCTTGACGCTGGCGCAGAACAGCCCTTCTTTGTCAGCTTGTGTCCTGCTGCAGACATTTTCTGGCAAGTCTGGAGGCCACCCTTTGTGTTGGCTCACCAGAGCCCAGCAAATGACCAGTGACAGAAAGGCCACGCGGAGCTCGGTAACTCAGGGGAGCTGGGTTATTACGGTTTGCAAATGTTGTGCAGATTCTCAGCTTGTAGAGCAGGCATTAATCACTCAGTGACATTGCAATTACCATACAGGATAGGGCATTTATTTGGCATTTAACATGTAATTAGGGGAAATAACTATTTCTTCCCCGTGCTAAGGGAGTGCAAATTGCAAATGGCCAGATTTGACCTGGTGAGTTCGCGTAGCTCAGCTGCATTGGCTTTGCCACAGGGCAAAGAGCTTTTTTGTCCAGCTAAGGTGAAGTCTGCTATTAAAGCTGACGTTCGTAGCAGTCATCCCCGCTCTGTACAAAAGCCTCCCACCTGCTGGAGTGACAGCAGTGACCGGGGCGGTAGGGAGAGCAAGACGCCTTACAAGTGGTCGTTGTGGGGGCAGGTCACCAAGCCCAGTACCTGCCTTCTGACGGCGACCACAGGTGGTTGCCCAGGGATGCAGACAGGACATCCCTGTATGTATAAGGTATTTCTCCCTAATATGTACGGTATTTCTCCCTAATAATCTCAAACGTGCTCAGCTCCAGGACTAGGACAGAGGCCAGCTAGGCAGGGCTGTGCGCAGCTGTGTGGCTTTCATCCTTTGCTTCCCGCTGGCTGCTGGAGGAAGGGAGAGATCTCCAGGGACAGGGCAGCCGTCCCAGCCTGCCAGCTGGGCAGGGCTGGAGGGGTGGTGTGATGCAGAAGGCTACATCCAGTTCCACCCCTTTGAGACCAACATAGCTCTTCATTTCTGAGCAAAATCCTATGTACCTTGTGGCTGGGACCTGCTGCTTCACTCCCCTTTGGGGACAGGGCAGCAATCTGTGGCTGCACACGGTTGCTGGTGACCCTCTTGTTGCCATCCTGCTACCCATCGCAAGAAGCCATTCTTTTGTAGAGTCAAGAGCGGTGCTTGAGGATGAGCCAGCGCAGGTCTTCCAGGCGAGAGGAGACATCGCTGTCTTCCTTTTCCTGTAGGCAGCTGGCAGCCGCTCTCCCCACCAGCTGGAGCGATGACACGATCAGCCGGCAAAGGCAGCATAATATTAAAGAGCTGCTGACACCTCATGGGAAACTCACTAAAAAATATTTCATTTAGGTGCATGTCTGTGAGTTTTTCTGCTTCCCTCCCTCTTGCTCCACACCACATGGAACGCAGGCGCCTTGCTGGATGGAGTCCTGTGGCTCTTAGTGGGGAGAGAACAGGGATGCAGAGCCAACTGTATAGAGCATCCAGGACTGTGTGATGTCTCCTACTTCTGCCTTGTGCCCGGCGCGCACCCAGCACTGGGAACAGTCCGATGTGGAGCTGCAAGGCCCCATGGGCTGCTCAGGGTGGGTGCGCCAGGCAGGAGCAGAGGAATGGACACAGCTGGGGAGTCGGGAGAAGAACATGGACTGACTTTGCTGGACCCAGGCAGGACAGAAGGCTGTTTATTACCCAAACCGCTCCTCATGGTTTTCCCTGTGTTTGTTCCAGGAAGTCATATTGAATATGGATGCGAGTGTGCCGGGAGCTGGGATGGGTAATTAGAGCGGAGCCCTGGGAGTGGGAATTCCTGGGCTGTAATCGCACCCCGGGGAGGGAACCGGTCCTGGGGGTACTGTGGGATCTCCCGGGTTGTGTGTGCTGCCTCTGCGCTGCCACGCCGTGGGACCTAGGGCTACTGATTTCCCCTCTCCGTGGATCTAATTGTACCTGCCTCAGAGGCGTGTTGTATGAGTCTGAGTTAATTAACGCTCATAAAACCACTCTACATCCTTGGAGAAGTGCAAAATATCATAGCTGCTGTTACGATTTGCTAGGCAATGCAATTAGTTTAATTTCAGAAAGTTCCCAGCCAGCCAGCCCCTTCCCCAGCCACCGCGCTGTCCCTGTCTGCACGCTGCTGTTGCACGCTCACGGAAGGCAGCTCGCACTGTCTACCAGGGAGGAGACAGCAGCACTCTGCGTCTGCTCCCTGTGACCACCTCTTCCCCCCTGCCCCGTTCTTGAATCATCCCCAGTTGTTACCCTTTTGTCCCATTAACAGCCTGATGTCATTGTGACCTGTGGCTCTGGTCACGGCAGCCACCAGTGATATCATGAACAGATGAAGAATAAAAGTCATCCCATTTATCCTCAGCTGTTTACCTCGATGTGAGCTCTGGGGATGCCCATCCCTCTTCCCCAGCTGCAGAGGGGTCTGGATGACACACTCATACCACAGCCCGAACCACTGGGAGCCCAGATGAAGGATGTGAATCCAAACTAGTCTCTGCACCGGTGACAATCTCCTTTTTCCATGCTGCCTCTGGCCAGCAGGTATGTGGGACAAACTCCCTTTCAGGCTGGCTCCGAGCTCTTTGTAGGGCTGAAACGCTCCTGTGTCCCAAAGACTGGTGAAAATCAGAGCACAGTGGGCAGCAGGGAGAGACATCCTTCCTCGCAGCCGCTCTGGCATCACCCCGAGTCCAGGAGGAGCTGTAGGACGTATCACATGCAGATGACAATTTTCGCCAGAAAAACCTAAGCTGGGTAAGGGCTGCAAACCAGCCTGTCGTAAGGCCAGCTGCACGCCTGCCTCAGCAGAAGTGCCGTCAGGTCAAGGAGCATTTAAAGCAGCCTGTCACGGAGAAAGAGAACAGGGTGTGCATTGCTGGGGAAGGAAGCGGCTCACGGCACTGCTTTGCAGCCGTCCAGCCCAGCCACGCATGTTTGCGGGATGAGGCGGGTAGGGGGTGTCGTACCAGGTGTGTGTGTATTTATATAGACACGTATATGTATGTACCTGTATGTGTGTGTACGTATATATTTAATAGGTTAGGAACTTGAGGACCATCTGTTCCAGCTTTTGGGGAAGCTAAATGCAATTTCTGGCATATGTTGAGGCTGTTGGTAATAAATCGCCGAGGGCTCCACGGTTCACTTCCACAGACCGTGGTTTTGCTCTGTGCTGGCCCTGACGCCCCGTTAGCTGCTTCTTGTGCCCTGCGGCTGGGGCGACCTCTGGGACTTGCGGCCGTCCCCGGGAGCAGTCCGGGCCGGGTCTGGGGATGGCAGCCGGGCTGCGGTGAGAGGCAATGCCCCCCGGCCGAGCGCAGCATCACGGGGCCACCACAGACCCCCAGCCCCTGAGGAAGGGCAGGGCTCAGGCCCTTCCAGTTCAGCCTGAAATAATTCAATTGCTTGCTTCTCTCCAGGCTGCTAGGAGAAGAATGCCTGGCCTTTCCCTTTGTGCCCCACCTCTTCACAAACCCATCCTTTGTTACCAGCTCTTTTTTCCTCCCAAGGCATGAAAACTGAGGCCTGTCATCTCCCTCTACCTTTGCAACAGATGAAGATGTCAGGGAGCTTGACTAGCTGTTTAAGAGATCTGCCATTACCTTTTTCCTCCTCCAATTCCTGAAACCATTTCATAGGGATCCAATTTTCTCTTTCATATTCACTCCTGCAAACAGATTTGAAAAACTCTTTGTTAGTTGAAATAGTCTCTGAAATGTGCTGCTGTATTTCTTTTTGCTATTCTAATTAGCCTTTTAACTCAGTGCTGCTTGTATTTATAGATGGCTAATCCTCCCTCTTCAGTCCTCCTCCTCCTCCATAGCAGAACATTTCCACTGTTTAAAAGCCGTTTGCTCTTTCCTGTTTTCTGTTTCCCAGTTCCTTTGCTATTGCTGTTTAAACGCTCCTGCTCTTGACTGAGCTTCCTGATCAGACACAGGGTCTCCTTTGCTGCGGCACCTTTCCCTGAGCGAGATTCAGCTCCAGGCTGGCGCACGCCTTTGAGCAGCTGCCTCGCTTCTCTCCTTCAAGATTATTTCAAGACCGCCTATTTTAGCTGTTCAGCTCCTACCATCCGCTCCTGCAAAAATGGGCAACCCATGGTGGGCACGAACGCAGATCTGATTCGCTTGCACCTTTCTAGCCGTGCTAATGCGGGCAGGAGTCTTTTGCACATTTTCAGTAGCCGCGATCTCGCGTCCTGCCGTTCCCCACGGCTGCGCAAGCCACGACCATCCACAACATCTTGTTCTGAACATCTCGGATTCCTCCGCTCAGAACAGCTTCTGCAGCTGTGCAAAGGAAGCAGTGTAACCAGATTTGTGTCCCCATCCATCATCCTAATTAATCACCATAGTTTAAAATACATTTTTACTTTTTGATGCTTTTATGTACTTAGGAGCTTGGACGAATTGGTTTGCTGTAGTTTTTCACTAAGCCCTTCAGCTTAGTGCTGGTGAGCGTGTTGTGGTTTCCCCAGGGTGTGTGTGTGGGGGTAAGCATGCACTTATCCCCCAAAAGCCAGTGGGAGAGTACCCCATAAGAACCCTTTTTGCTGTGCGCCTCTAACCCTTGACTTAGGAACAATTCCCCGGCTAATGCTTTAGCTCTGCATTTGCGAAGCTTAAGATAATTCAGAGCTCTCCTGGAGCAGTGCCAAATTCAAGCATAAAATATCAGAATGTCTTGGATGGCGCAAAGCTTTATCTGTAGGCTGGAGATGTAGGGCTTTCCCTTCATGTGGCCCTCCCGCCAGAGCTTTTCATAGTGTGGTTTCAAAGAGCAAATATGCAGGAGATCTGCTGGCTTAGCACAATTCCTAAATGCAGATAAGGCTTACAGCCCTCGCACCAGGTAGGAAGATTCCAGTGACAGTTAAATGTGCTCGATTGTGCAAATCTCTGGCTGTGGCAAGGAGGGATGGGGAGCACAGACAGATGGTCTGGCACAGAAAGCGCGCTGGGAGCCTGCTAAAACACACTTTCTAAAATGCGTCCTGATTGCCTTGTGGCAGAGCCCTTTAAAGACATGAAGGTGAGCGTAACAGGAGTCCTGACTCCCAGTCACACGGTGGGCTGGCTCCTACCTTCGTAGGTCATGGTTTTCACAAGTTCCTCTGGGGTGGACTCAAGCAGTCTCAATGGATGGCAACCACACAAGCATAAATACCTAACGCTGCTGAGCTGAAGAGCATCTCCTATATAAAGAGAAATGCCCTCGGCGGCAGAGAGCGTTGGACACGACGCAGCATCAGGTGCAACAGGGCGATGGGAGCACGAGGGCTGGGCCCTTCTGCACCTAAAGTCTACGCACGGGGTTGTCTCTGTAGGTCATTGGGAGAAAGGGCTCCTCCACTTTGGAGAGCCGGAGCAACGATCTCGTCTCAACACAGCAGGCTCCAGCGGGGAGAGGAGAGTCGCTGGGGAAGGAGAAGGGCAGGGAAGAGGAGGATGTTTAAATACAAGGCAATGCTGAGTGCAGGGTGAGGAGGTTGTACTTGTCAGGGACTCTGATGAGAAGTAGGGGAAACCAGGACTTTCTTTCTATTACCACATTTTTAAATGTGCATGTCTGTTACTAGTGAGTTATTTGCTCCACATAAAATATTAGTCCTTGTCAAGATATATCTTTTCCGTGCATAAATTGCATATTTTGATGCCTTGTTTCTTAATTCAATCTCTCTGCTCCCAAAAATTCATCTCCATTTTATCATTTGCTCAATTCTCTTCGTATTTGCATGGCATTTATGAGATAGCCATGGCATTAATCCTCTGCCTTGAGAATCTCATCAAGCCCCAGCTGAGGAGAGGGGCTCAAAGTGTCACCCGTCACGGGTCTCCCTGCTGGCATCAGGATCCACATGGCAGGCTCTAGTAGCAGTAGATGCAGCACAGAGAAGCAGATGTAGGTGGGTGGCAGCTTCCCAGGGACCCTCAGGTTTGTTCCAGGAGAGGTGCTGAGAGGCTCAAACATGGGCTCTGGCCAGAGGCACAGAGACCATCTCGCTCCAGCTCACCAGTGCATGGTGACCTGCCATTTGCTTCTCAGCAGCCACGAGCTGAGGACAAACCACCAAAAGAGTTAGCCTGAACGAGCACGGAAAGCGTAGACTGTGCCAGCATCTTTCTTGCTGCTACCTAGCTGCTTCTTCAGGGAAACCTTGGCAGACACCAGTCACAGCCCTGAGTTTCACGGGTGTTTGCTAAGGAGAAGCTAAGCGGTTTCCAATGGATGGTGCTGCAGGAGTCGCAGTGTGAGTGGTCTGTGGAGCCCACCCTTTCCCCCACCCACACGTCCTGCGGACACAGCCCCTGCGCTAGGGACCTCTGCAGCTCGTGCTCTGAACAGCCCCCTGTGACTTTGCAGAGTGCAACCTCTTCAATAATTCTCCACTCCCAGAGGGAATGAGGGTCCAGAGATCTCAGGGGAGGTTTCAGGATGAAAAATAATGTTATTCCATTTCACAGTGGGACATAGCATAGGAAAAAGATTGAAAAGATGAAGCGAGAAAGCATATTTAGCTACCAGGATTAGCTTTGGCTGCCTCAGTTTTTCAGCTATCGCAGGAGTCTTTGACTCATCTCCCCAGTGTTGATGTGATATCCCGACCTCCCTCTTCCAGCCCCCATCAGATCTGCACGTTGCGTTTGGCTTTGGGTTATCACACGGACCTGGAGGAGACGGGATGAACCTTCCCTGCCTCTCTTCTCCAGGCTCAGGCTGCTCCCAGCCCTTCCCCACCCTCCCCAAATTTTCCTTTTGATCCTTCCCCCGAACTGGCATTCCCTCAGCTGGTGTTCCCTGCTCACAGCCTCCTTAAGACCTTGCAGTAAAACTTTACACATCATTTATCATGAGATGTATTAATGGTACAAACAATCTCTTAGCTTCCTTTTATCTCAGCATGCCCACCATGTGGTCTACTCATGACTATTAGCAGCACAGATGACAGACTAGGCAGCGAGAGGATGTTTTCTAATTTGCTTTCTTCACCCCGTTATATGAGGGGGGGTTCTACCACCAGTCTATTCTGAGAACAGACTGGGAAGACGTTTATAGTATGCAAGGGGTTAAAGCTTTCTGTGTCATTATGCACAGACCAAGAAGATTTCTGTCCATTTCCCAGTCCAGTCTGTATTTTTTAAGCATCATAAATCTGTCTCCTCACTGCTAAAGCCGGCAAGAAATCACGCCTCACTGTGTCAGTCTCCAGTCAGTCTCTTGTCCTGATTTAAGCAAAACCATGCAACTGGTTGCTACTGTACGCGAATGCAAAAGTAAATGCCTCATCTGCTATGCTGCTGGTGGTTCTGCAATCATTAATCTAATGAAACCGATAATAACTCTTGGGGATGTGGTTCTGGGTGAAATCTCAACTCAACCAGAGACATGCTGTGCAGCCCGTACATTCAGGGAGTGATTTGTCATCTGCAGGATGGAGGCACCTGTAATGAGCAAGACGATGCCTGGAAAAACTAGATGCTGCTTCTTGGGGGGAGTAAACTGGGAAATGATTGCTGAAGGAGCTGTGCATGTAGCTGAACCTACAGATCCTGGGCGGTCCCCAGGACAGGGACGGTCAAGCAGGACATTTGCAAGAGAACCTAAAGAACCTTAAGTCTCACTGTCAAAACTGACTGGGCACCCTGGAGCCCAGGCCGGCACTGAGCCCAGGCCCTGTGTGTCAGCACCCTTCCCCAGCAGTGCGAGATGTCCGTACTTCTGGTAGTTTCATCATCAGAGGCCAAAGGAAAGCGGTCATTTTCATTCTTGCTGTCAATGAAGAACTGAGGGAGAGCAGCCAGCGGAGAGACAGGAGGTTTCTGTTGTCAGGGAAGCGGCTTTCACTATTTCGCTCACATGGAAAGGTCTGTTTGGTACCTGGGAATGATGCACCCAGATGTCCACGATGGCATCTTCCTGCTGCTCAGACGAGGATGTACTTCCACACCAGGGGTACCTGAGAGTGATGGGGGCCAGCAACGGGCCAAGCTGCCAACGCGTAACCCCAGGGACACCCAGTCATAGCCAGGAGACTGGGCTTTGTTAAACATTACACCATTTTGTCTTCTTTATGGTTGGAGGCTTTTACAAGAACATGCAGGTTTTTTCTGCACTCCAGCAAGAGGAAGAAGGATGCTTATAATCTGGTGCTGGAGAAATTGGCTGAGGATCAGAGATCTGTGCCAGCCCCCTTTGCTCTCCCAGAATCTGCAGCAGAGATGCCTGGGAGCATTTCTTAACCATTCTTATTGCCACAAAAAAAAGCTGCTAAGTCAAAATCTAAACAGTTTGCAAACTCAAGTTGATTTTGATGAACCTTCGGATTTTAAAGTGTTTGGGGGAAAAGTTCCATTCTTGACAGAACACCTTCTTTCAGCTGCTCCAGTGAACAGGTTGGAAAATGAGTCAGAATTTGAAGGCTTAATTAATTTAAGACCTAGCATGTGAAAAAAACCCCAAACTAATAGGGTTGAAATCTGAGAAGGCTGCATTTCTACAGACCCCAAATAATTCACTGAGAGATCATGACATTTTCCAAGACGTCAATCTTTCATCCATATGGGAGGAGCTTTTTATGTTTCAAAATCTCTTCAGGAGAAGAGAGCCATTCCTGGCTGCTCTGTAACCAGGACTTCCTTCCAGACAGCCCCTGAGAAGTGTCCGTACGAACCGGGCAGGCTCTGAGATAGAGAGAGCAGGAGCTGATTTGAAGCCGGGCAGCCCTTTAAAGTATCCGGAGGTCCCGTGCCCCCCAGCACATGCCCATCCCGGAGCATTGCCCGTGAAGACCTTCCCGGATGGCAGCTGCAGTTGTGGAGGGCACATACAGGAATTCAGGCTCCCTCGCTTTGCGCTGGTCCTCCCTTCTCTGCCCAGGCTTGTGAAGGGGGCGAGTGATGGGTGCCAGTTTCTGGGAACTCCCCTTGCAACCTGCCCAGCTGCTGCTGCCCCATTTTAGCTGTTGCCTCTCCAGAGAGGCCTCCGGGGATGCTGCTGCTTATCCTGCAGGTTTTATGCACTTGCAAGGGGGCAGAGGGAGGAAAGTTTACGGCTGCATTTACGAGGAGCATGAGATTATCTGCATACGCTGAAAAAATCACAGAGGCTATATAAAGAAGGGGAAGTACCATCCTTTGGCAAACAGAGTGAATTGGTATTAGCCTGCAAAGAGGATCTTAAATTATTGTTGTCTTTTTTTTTTGTATTGCTGTACAGTAGTTTAAAGATAAAAGCCATCTGGGAAGAGTTCAGATAAGTTGTGGGGAGAGCCAGACAAGCTTAGATGCGCTGACTGCAACGTGCTGAAATGAACCTGCTGCCTGTAAGTGTTTCTGCTTCGCCTGCCTGGGTTCAGGCTGATAAAGCTGAGATACCCCAGGGTGGGCTAGGGTAAATACTACCCAGGTGCTTCAGCCTCTTTCCCCGTAGTGTGTCCCCTGTCCCAGCACCTGCCTCTGCAAAGCAGCATTACCTCTGCAAATCTGCTGACTGTAGCTGCCTATTGGAAACACCTGCTCATTAAGCAGTGCTGGCTATAAATTCGCTTTCTTTGCCTAGTGTGTATTATCACTGCACTTTCCCCAAAACAGAAGCTGCAAGCCCTGATCAGAGGGCTGCCACCTTGTCTCCATCTCTCTGTTGCCTGGGACATCTTCTCTGTCACTGGCACAGACCAGATGAGGTGTTTGCTCCTGGTGTCTCAGAGCTGAGGCGTGTGATCGGGCACGTGGTGAGCCCCTTTAGGCTGTCCCCAGCCCCAAAGAGGTGGCCAAGATCCTCTGGTGTGAAAGCAGAGGAAGGGGGGGGCTGCGGGACCCCGTCCCAGCTGATTGCAGGGGTACAGTTGGAGGCTTTGCCTGGCCCAGAGCTGACTGCAGGAAAGCTCATGGAGTGAAAAGCTTTCAAATCAGCTGGCCCCTGCCTGGTTCTGTAATTTAAACATGGGTTTATTAGAAATAATTAATTTAGCCCGTAGCAGAACAGCGCAGGGAGAGCAGCACGGCTGTTTGTGCAGGAGCTGGCACGCGACGGGAAGGGGAGCTGGCAGCACTGCGAGCAGAGGAGCCCGGGAGTGGAGGTCTCGCCGGCAGCCCTGCACCCCCACCCCCCCTGCTCCCTGGCTGCTGCCTGGATAGCCAACGGAGCCCACGGCTCAGTCCCGTGGGGGTGGTCCGGGAGCATCGCTGGGTGCTGGGTGCATGTCCGGTGTGCGTGGCTGCGGGCGGTCCCGCGAGAGGCGGTGGGCTCTGCAGACCGGGCGTGATGGGGCGGTGTGGTGCGGTGCCCAGCGCGATCCCTTCTCCGTGGGTGCGTGCAGGGAAGGGGTCGGGCAGCGCAGCTGGCCCCGGTGCCCCCAGCTGCGGTCATTGCCTGAAGGTGTAAATGGCATTTTGGACCTTCCTGGGAGGAGGAGGTTTCTGGCAGTCACTTCCCAGGCAGTTTTGCACCAGTCCAGTGGAGCATTAACAGATGTGTTTGGCCTCATGAATGCCAGAACAGTTTTACTCTGCAGCACCAGGCGCGATCGCTGCCTGTAGTGAGGGGCGAGCAGTGAAATGACCAAGATGCCGTTAAGAGCAGCCGCTCTCCTGGCACAGCGGAAAGGCAGCCGATGAAACACCAAAGGCTCCTCTGCTGGGGGGGGGGGCAAACCCCGAATGAAAGCTGTGATGGTTGCAGAGCTCTGGCAGCGCTTCATGGCCAGGGTGATGGGGGCACTAGGAGCACTAATTGTGCGGAGCACTCATTAAAGCTGGTGACCTGGAGCACTCTTCTTTCGAGACCTTTCCAAGAGGGAAAACCGCCTGGGACCAGCCCTGGGGTGAGGCGCTGGGCTGACGGTGGCCACGCTCTGCGCAGGGCTGTGGCACTGCCCTCCGGGGCTGCGGGCTGGTAATCGGTCCTCCTGGCAAGCGGGCAAGCTGCAAGGCATTACTGTAATCTAGTCTGCAGGAGATAAAAGCGCGAACAAGCTTTGCAGAGTCAGACAAGGATAAGCACTGACAAAGTCTGGAATGTTTTTTCAAATGATAATGGCTCCCCTTAATAAAATGCTAAATACAACACTCCGGCAGGGCTGAAAGCTGCAAACAGCAAAGGTTACATGGCCATCCCAGCCTGGGAGCGTTGCTCGGGCAGGCAACCCATGGGCCGGCTGATTGCAGCGGCTTGTAGCTGGTCACAGCATTGATCTGACAACCCAGAGGCTTGCTCCAGCTCTGCCACAGCCGGCGCGCACCCGGGCACCCGTGTCCTCCAGCACCTCACCAGGAGCCTGCTCCCACCCTCCCTCTAGCAGGGAGCCAGCCCTCGCGCGGATGGCGCCCGTGGGAAGTCCGAGTGCCCCACTCTGCGGGTTCGCGCGAGGACTTATCCCTGTGCCAGCTGCTAAACGTGAAAAGCCACGAGGGATGTTGGACCCGCACTGGCCTTACTGGGACTAAGTCACCACCTTGGGGCTAGCGATGCTGGAGCACAAGCTTAAATCAGGCAGGACAGGCGCAGGGCGAGTGAGTCTTTGAGAAACTATATTACTGATTCCCGACGGCTTCAAAATCTGTCTTTGTGTGGTGCTGCTTTTTGAATTGCTTGCATTCACACAGCAGCTTGAGGGGAGTGATAAGACTCATGAATATGGAAATTCTTCTCAGAGGGTGGGAGGGGGTTTGCTGGGACCCAGGGTGTTTTCCTGAAACACTCACGCTCATGTCCTGGCTGTCTTCCAGTGCCACACGCCAAAGCGATGGGCGTCTCGGGTCCGAAACAGACTGCAGGGCAAGTGCCCACGCAGGCAGCACCAGTCCTCCCCGGGTCTGGGGAGCCAGGACAGCGCTGGAGCAGGGACAGAGGAGTGGCTGGGCCGGTTCCTTCTCAAGAGGAGAAGAGCAGGGGCCCAAGGAAGCACCTGGGGGAACTCTGTGAGGCTGATGAGGCATTACCCGTGCCTAATCAAAGGCACCCATTTTTCCAGCAGTCACTGTGGGATTGGGATGGACCGTGCGGTCTGAGGAAACGGGTACGTTTCGTTCAGCACGTATCGTCCCCGCCAGCAGCACAGCCCAGCATCACGCTGTTTGCCCAACACAAATGAAGTGGTTTTCCAACTTCTTGGCATTGAACACTCCTCTCCCTGCTAATCTGCCTGCCAGATTGAAGCTAAACTTCCCCTTGCTCCTCGCAGACATCTGTGGGCCCACAGCCTGGCCGGGGAGCCGGCAGCAACCAGAGCCTGTGGCTCACGACGGGCATGTGGGAACCCCCCGATGAATTTGGGGCTCGGTGTGCCCCCAGCTACAGTCCCGTGCCAGCAGGTCTTGATGCGCCCTGGGAACCTCCACCACTGCTGGCCTGGCTTAGTGCTGCCCAGATCCCCTGACGGCACCCGGGCTCGATGCCAAGAGCTCCCAGTGCCGTGGGGCTCAGCGTCCCAGTCCCCCGAGCCCTCCAGTGCCATGACGGCGCCTGCCAGCCCCGAGCTACAGGGGACGGTCACCACCAGCTGACACTGGGCTCAGCACGGGTGCTCGTTGTGCTGGGAGGTGCTCCTGGATGCCGCTCCAGGCTGCTCTGCATACATCCACTGGTTATTGATCGCTCTAAAAATCTTTAAAGATTAACTTCTGGGAACAAATATAACATCTTTATGGAGCGCCGGGAACAAACTGCTTTAGCATTCGGGTGGCTGCTCTGTTGCACAGAGACATCTGTTTGCAACAGGACGCACAGAGGAAATGATCTGTCAGTGTTCGAGGGGACGTGTCCTACAAGCGTCTGCCTCCCCTGTGATGGCAGGTAAAGGTAACCTTGCCATCCATTGCAGCTGCACAAGGCACACTCCGAGACTGTGTTAGCGACACTTGTTCCTATGCCGAGTTCCTGGCATGTGCTGTAAAATTAGCTGGTGTCTTCTCTGCTTTCGACCTCCAGCATCCCAACAGGTAGGGCACAGCCTTCCGAAGGCGTTGAGAGAGCAGCCGGCAGCAGCCGAATATGCCCCAACCCTTTGGATTAATTTCTTTGCCACAGCTATGGAGAGCTTTTTCTTGTTTCCACGATTGCACCGCACACCTGGAAATGGGGGGGCTCTGGCTCTCCTGTGTACGGGCACCGTGGCACAGGGCAGTGGAGTCTCCGTGGCTAAAGGGAGGCTGGCAGGAACACTGGGCACGTTTTGTCATCTTGAAAAATGCACAAGGCACACGGTGGCATGTAGCAAGCAGGCTTTGCACAGCATGGTCAGAGCTGTGCGGGTGACATGAGCAGGGAAGAGGTGGGGTACCATACCACGACCAGTGGGTTTCAACCTCAGCCGATCTGTGAGTTCAGCAATGGGGTTCACTGTGTCTACAGGGGTCTCCTGGGAGGAGGTCAGTGCAGGTACAGCAGTGCCCTTGTGCTCACTACAGCGTGCCCAAATTTCTGGGAAAGCGGCTGTAAAAATAGAATTTATGACTTGGGATAATTTTATTCCTTCACCTTGCAGTTTTTGCTCTTTCAAAGGCTGGCTAGAGCCCAGCGCTCCCGCTCGCAGCTGCCATGCAGGAGCGGGTCTCTGATGCGGAGCTGCAGGATGATCCGGGTAGCTGTCAGGAAGACGCGTGATGCCACAGAATCACAGAATGGTGGGGCTGGAAGGGACCTCTGCAGATCATCTGGTCCAACCCCCCTGCTGTTCGCCTGGAACCAGTCCTGTCCCACCGCACTTTCTCTGAGCCCCCGCTCCCAGGCGAGGCTGCAGCTGTAACTCCTCTGGAGAATTGCGGTTACCCCTGTTTCTGCCCCCAAAATATTAACATAGGTGGAAAGAGCAATCCAAATGGAAACTGGTTTTATTCTGTAGGACTGGCAATCCCTCGGACGCAGTACAGCCGGTTCCAGTGCCCTCCAGGCAGCGCCCTGTGCTGCAGCCTGCCAGCAGTGCTTGCTGCACCTGCGCAGGGGCTGTATCCCCGGGTGAGGGGGCTGCGGTGGGTGCAAGCTCCAGCGCTCAGCTACAGGCAGCATTTGCCATGCCCAGCCTGGGAGCAGCCAGTCCACCAGAAACCAGAGCTGGCAGCGCCTCATTCCTCTCGGGTATGGCAAACGGCAGCTCTGGGCCGCTCCTGCCTGCCTGGGGAGTGCACAGATTGATGGCATGCGCGCAGGGACTGCGTGCTGCAAAGAAACAACCTGCTGCAAAGAAGTAACCTGCTGCAAAGCCCAGCCTGCGGCAGGGCAGCAGAATGAGCACGGAGAGACCTGGGTAGCAAATGCTTTCACCGAGGGGGGAGACCTTGGTGAGTACGTTGCTGCCTTGCCAGGCAAGCCGTGAATGAATGCGCCTTTACCCAGAGTGGTGAATCATCAGTAGAAATCACTCAGTGATGGATATTAGGAAAAAGCAAGCCATATATTGGGTCATCCTGTCCATGTCACGAGCCAGCATTTGTGCATTCCCTCTGGGGTATTTGCCGGGGATTTCTGACCTGTATCATGCCGTGGAGTTTCCCCCTGTCCCTGGGATGGCAATTCTCTGATTAACACGGTTTGCTGCCAGAAAACTTTCTCCAATATTCAGTCTGTGTTTTCCTTATGTTAATTTCTTGCCATTACAGCACCCTGATTAATTACTCTGTTTATGCCTCTAGAATATTTGCAGGCTGTTGCCATTGATGCAGGAACACTTTATAGAAGAGAAATGTCTGTAGATCTGTAATTGCTTAATGAAGTGCTGATAGACAGGAATCAAGAATATTCAGTGTTATCCTGGGTTCTGTAGGACCAATGAATGTCTTTGTGGTCTGCAAAAGATTTGGCTGTGCTCCAGTTTATGATCACCTCGTAGCCACACTGGGCTAGCTCAAGCCTTCTGCTTACCCTTGTACAAGTCTCTTCCGTGGCTGGTTGACTTTGCTGCCATTGCTTGGGCAAAGTGATGTCTGTAAGGACTCATGCCACAGACTCCTTGTCCCCAGAAACACTGCTTCAAAAATGCAATCCAAAAATGGGACAGAGCTTCTGCGTGGAGGTGTTCAAGGCCAGGCTGGATGGGGCTTTGAGCAACCTGGGCTGGTGGGAGGTGTCCCTGCCCGTGGCAGGGGGGTTGGAACTTGATGATCTTCAAGGTCCCTTCCAACCTAAACCATTCTATGAATCGATGATTTTATGGCTTTACTGACTTGCAAATTAGGCCAAAAATTCCCTGGGAAAATTCCTAGCAGTGAGTGCATAAGGGTCCAGATTCCTTGGCCCCACTACCCAAGCGTGCATGCATTTTGCACTTCCTACCTGTCAGTTATGTCTCTGTTTCCCCAGCTCTGGCTGTTGTTTTTGCTCCCTGGCACTTGGCAGTACCTCCTCCGCAGACACGTAACGCTGTGCATCCCCAAGCAGGGGCTGAAATCCAGCCTGCTGTGCATTTCCCAGATTGTCCCATTTTTCCCTGTGGCGTCGCTGAAACCAAGCTCCCCGCACGCCCCTGGCCAGCGGACGTGCGATGCTGGCACCGTGAGATCGGTGTCGCTTGGTGTTTCTGCCTGGGCATCTCCTTGGCAGAGGGAGCTCGCAGGGGCAGATGCCGGTTCAACGGATGCTTCCGCAGCCTCAAAATAAAAAGATGCTCCGAAAGGTCTTCTGGCTCCCCTGCAAGGCTCCCCTGCCTTCTCAAGTGAGAAGAAAAGGATCCATTAATGTTTAGCTTCATTTCTGTTTCTCAAAGAAAAGAAAGCTTCTGTCAAGCATCAAAGCCAGGATTTAGGACACAAAGCAAACTGCTTTTCTGTGGGCTTCTGAGAAACCAGAGGAAGAAAAACAGTTGTTTGAAATTACCAACTAAACTGGTAAATCTGGAACCTGCAGTTTGTGTTTAGCCGAACAGAAGAAGCTCAAGAAATTACCCGTCTGCTGTAAGCCTCTCCGAAGTCAGGAGCTCCATCCAGGTCTGAAATCCGGGGGCGCCGAGGACACAGAGTCTGCACCAAGTGGGCTGTCGAGGCCACGGGCTGGGGTGGGTCTGCAGCAGGAGCCGGACCCAGCCGTGCCGCAGAGCAGCCCGGCGCTTTGCTAGGGCTGGCAGCAGACGGCCCCAGAAAGCCTCAGAAAGCCCAGAAGAGGGTGAAGCGACTGCAAGGAAAATGTACAATAAACGTGTGGCCTGAAGTCCGGATGTGCAGTTTATTTTAAAACCTAATAACTCCAGATAATTGATAGTGGAGTGCAGTGTTTTCAACGCGTTGGATTACGAGCGTCTGTCGCTCACAAGAAGCTGTAACCTTGAGCTATGAGACATTATTGGCAGTATTTAACACAAATCTGTTTTCCATCATTGTCAAATCCCACTTCAATATGCACCACAGGAAGAACGCGGAATACTAAATTGATTTCTTTAATGGGAAGTGTTCTTCAGGAGATACCAACCTGTGTGGAGATGCATTAATAGGATTACAATGGAACCTTTTTATTTTGCTTTATTTTTTATGGAGATTTTTTATGGAGATTTCCTATCCTGACACGCCTGCGATACACTGCTTGGCCGCAGATGTTGCAAGTCAAGCTGCCATGAGGAGAACGTCTTTGTCTGGAGATGGAGCTTATGAACTTGGGACTGTTTCTGCGGTAAGTCTGCCAAGCCATCGCTGCAGGGAACAGCCCGGGAAACACCGAAACACCAAAGGAGATCTCGCCAGGCACTGCCGACCAGGATAAAGCGCTGCATCCCGCTAGGACCTGGGAGCACCCAGTGTATCCCTCCCTCCTCACCTGGAGCCCGTTCAGGCGCGGGCTGGGGGACAGCAGCCCTTGGGGAGGGTGTGGAGGAGCATCTGTAGGAAAGCAGGAGAGCATGGGCGCAGAGCAGAGCCAGGCGTGGGAGCTCGGCACAGCCTGTGTCCAGGCCTGAGCCAGACCCGCCGTGGGACCCCCTCGCCAGCACCCGCCGGGGCTCGTGCTGCTGCCGCGGAGCAGAGCGGGCAGTCGCGCTGCAGTTCTGCGTTTCACACTTTTCCCAATAGCTGCAAGTGCGGAAAGCCTGACCTGCCGGGGAACCGCGCGGGTTGGGGCACGCTGGTGTAGTGCCCGGGGCAGCCCGCGGCCGGTGGCACCGAAATCACCTGCCATGGCCCCCGCAGGCAGTGGGGCGGCGAGGCTGGCGGTTAAGTGCGGGGATCATTTGTGACAGGCAGGGAGGAGGAATGTTTGCCTTCTCCAGGAGTGCAAGAGTACTGTAAGTGATAAGGTAATTACCTTCTTTAGCGTACGCTAATTGACAGAGAGCTAATTGACTTTTGAAAAGTTGCTATTTCCCATCCCTGGGCAGGGTGAAAGCCTCCGGAGCTTCTCTCAGCTGCTCCTGCTGACGCGGCACGAGCTTCCCCGGGAGCACAGGGCAGAGCTGAGGCTTGGCTTTGAGTCCCGAGCCAGGGCGGCTGCAACCCTCGAGCTGCATCGGGGGGGTCCGGCAGGCGGGGTGGGGAGCCAGGGAGCTACCCCCACACTGAAGGGCTCGTGGCCGTGCCATGAGCCCTGGGACAGGGGTTCACGTGGCGATCGCTGACTCAGGGGCAGCTTCATCACACAAATGGTGCCACATTAAAACGTCTGTGTCAGAGTCGTGGGCTACTGTAAAGTGGTTTACAAGTCTGGCTGGCAAAGCTGAACCTTTTCTTGTGATACGCCGAGGATTTATGTCTGTAAATAGAGAGGAGCTGTGTAGGAGGCGTAACTGGTAACTGGGCTGCAAAGGGCAGATCCTTCACAGGCTGAAGGTTTGCTCCTCGCAGCGGCTGTGCATCCGCCACAGGTCGTTGCTGCCCAGCTGAGGATCGCTGCACGGAGCTGAGGCTGTGGAGCTTCCCGGGGAGCTGCGCTGAAGGACGGTGTTGAGGAAGGGAAGAGCCACCAGCTACTGGTCATCCCTCAGCCCCGCTGGGGACGGGAGCAGCAGAGCCCAGGGACCCCCAGCTCCAGCGCAGACCCAGGCCAGCACGTCAGCCGCTCTCTAGAAAACCATGGGAGCCAGCTGGATTAATCGGGTGCTTAAAAGCAAGCCGGTGCACAAAAGGTCCTGCTGCCTGGGGTCTGCAGGGCCACCCCTCGTGCTGCCAGCAGCGAAGCAGGGGGAGGCTGCGGCTCCGCACGCACCAGGCCAGTGGTGAGGGGAGGATGAGAGTTGTAGGGAGAGGCTCCTCCTGAAGCCGGATACGTTCCTTCGGGGACACTCTTGCTACCTGCATCTTCTAGCAACTGCTGCTGCTGGACTGTTCGCTCTCTCATCAGAGGCAGAGACATACAGACACATGCAAACACACAGAGGAACACTTTCCCCTACTGTAAAATGAGGATTCAAAACCTCCAGCCCAATATTGAAACTGTTTACCGCTCCTTTGTGGTGACATGTCTCCCCATGCATATCTCTTGGAGTCTGACAGCCTGTTTGGCATCCCCGGTCCCCACAGCCGTCCTAAGATCCAGGCTCAGCTCCTCAGACCTTGCAGAGCATGCACCATTTCCCAGCCTCAAGATTACAGTTTAACCCCTCAGGAGGTGAGATGGAGATAGCAAGCAGAGACACTGTCAGCAGAAGAGCACACTGAGCACAGCATTTCTGGTCACACCGCTAGCTAACAAACAAGAATTTGTAGATTTAAAGGAAAACATTGCACATTCCCAAAGGCGGTACGGTACGTTCTTGAGCTAATCCAGCAGAAGGCATTGAATTCAGAGACATGTTTTCCCCAGGTTTGATTTCCAAAGAAAAGAAGAATCATGGTGGAGTTTTGTTCACGTGCCCTGAGGTGCAGTGGGGCCATGCACTGGTGCGACCGCCTTTGCCTGCCTTGGCCTCACCTGACCCCTGTGCTGATACCTGCCCGCATCCTGCACCGCTCCTGGCAAACACAGCGTGCGAGCAGCCCCCACCATGCCCTGGCGTACCCTTCCAGGCTGTCCCCAGCATGACAGTCAGTGATGCTGTTGCCGTGACAACTCCCCAGACCCAATCTCCCACTCTTGGGACCCACCTGGGCCTCCTGCCACTGCAGGGGTGCACGGGGCTGCTGCTGCATCCCCTCCCTGGGGGGCAGCTGGGGCCTCACCTGTGGGCACCTGCCTCTGGCTTTGGTCAGCAGGACTCATCCTGCTGGTCCTGCTGGTCCGGCTGCAGTGGCAGGGAGCAAAGGGTGCCCATCAGGCACTCCCACTGCTTCCCTGCCAGTTGCCCCACTTCTCTGCTGCCAGAGCAGTAGCAGGTCCCAGGCAGGTACAAATAAGCTGCCAGTATGATGGATAAGAAAAACACAGCAGCAGTTAGGGCGGATTATGGCTTTTTTCTTCTGTGACAGGAAGGAGACGTCTCTTCTTACAAGCCTGAGGTTGCCCAGGGCAGCCACCACCACCATCCATCACTGCTGGTCTCCAAGTGCTCCCAAACTGGAGCTAGAATCATAGAATCATTTAGGTTGGAAAAGACCTTTGAGATTATCGAGTCCAACCGTTAACCCAGCACTGCCAAGCCCACCACTAAACCATGTCCCTCAGCACCACATCTGCATGACTTTTAAATACCTCCAGGGATGTTGACTCAACCACTTCCCTGGGCAGCCCGTTCCAATGCTTAACAACCCTTTCAGTGAAGAAATTTTTCCTCATACCCATCCTAAACCTCTCCTGGCACAACTTGAGGACGTTTCTTCTTGTCCTATTGCCTGTTACTTGGGAGAAGACACCGAGCCCCACCTCGCTACAACCTCCTTTCATGTGGTTGTAAAGAGCGATAAGGTTTCTCTTCAGCCACTTTTTCTCCAGACTAAACAACCCCAGTTCCCTCAGCTTCTCCTTATGGGACTTGTGCTCTACACCCTTCACCAGCTTCATTGCCCTTCTCTGGACACGCTCCAGCACCTCAATGTCTTTCTTGTAGTGAGGGGCCCAAAACTGAACACAGCACTTGAGGTGGGGCCTCACCAGTGCTGAGTACAGGGGGACTATCACTGCCCTCGTCCTGTTGGCCACACTGTTCCTGATACAAGCCAGGATTCTGTTGGCCTTCTTGGCCACCTGGGCACACTGCTGGCTCATATTCAGTCAGCTGTCTACTAACACCCCCAAGTCCTTTTCTGCCGGGCAGCTTTCCAGCCGCTCTTCCCTGAGCCTGTTGCGCTGCATAGGGTTGTTGTGACCCAAGCGCAGGACCCGGCACTTGGCCTTGTTGAACCTCATACCACTGTCCTCAGCCCATCGATCCAGCCTGTCCAGATCCTTCTGTAGAGCCTTCCTATCCTCAAGCAGATCAACACACCCAGCTTTGTGTCATCTGTGAACTTACTGAGGGTGCACTTGATCCCCTCATCCAGATCGCTGGTAAAGATATTAAACAGAACCAGCCCCAATACTGAGCCCTGGGGAACACCACTTGTGACTGGCTGCCAACTGGATTTAATGCCATTCACCACCACTCTTTGGGCCCGGCCATCCATCCGGTTTTTCACCCAGCGAAGAGTAAGCCCATCTAAGCCATGAGCAGACTGTTTCTCCAGGAGAATGCTGTGGGAAACAGTGTCAAAAGCTTTACTAAAGTCTAGGTACACAACATCCACAGCCTTTCCCTCATCCACTAAGTGGGTTACCTTGTCATAGAAGGAGATCAGGTTAGTCAATCAGAACTTACTTTTCATAAACTCATGCTAACTGGGTATGATCGTCTGGTTGTCCTGTAATTGCCATGTGATGGCACGCAAGATGATCTGCTCCATAACCTTCCCCGTCACCGACAGGCCTGTAGTTCCCCGGATCCTCCTTCCGGCCCTTCTTGTAAATGAGCGTCACATTTGCTACCTTCCAGTCCACTGGGACCTCCCCAGTTAGCCAGGACTGCTGATAAATGATGGAAAGCGGTCTGGTGAGCACTTCTGCCAGCTCCCTCAGTACCCTTGGGTGGATCCCATCCAGCCCCATAGACTTGTGTGTCTCTAAGTGGTGTAGCAGCTTGCTAACCATTTCCACAGCAAATATCTGGAGTCTGGAAAAGACCCAGGTGACAGTGGGAAGAGCAGCTTGGCCCCGGCCCCGCAGGCTGCCGTTCCCTGGGGGCTCAGGGTGGCAGGGGGCAGGTGGCAGAGAGCTGGGGTCCGGCAGGGCTGCCCTTCGCTGGGTACCGGGGCCGCTGCTGGGACCAAGAGGCTTGGCAGCCTGTCAGCAGTGGGGTCACCATTGGTGCCTGGGGCTTTGGAGGCTTTTGGGAAGGGTGTCCCTGCCCTGCTGGGTCACTGGTGGCCCAGCTGGCCAGCATGGATGCTCAGAGTGGCTGCAGGTCCCCAGCCCTCTCCCTGCTCCGGAGCCCACTGCCGGCAGCAGTGACCAGATTTGAACTGAGCATCGCTAGCTGGAGCCAGCGGAGCCAGCTCTTCCTTAGAGCAAGGTATTTGTCACTGGTCAGATAACACAGAAACATCTAATGGGATTACCTGCAATGCCCGAATTGTTAAACACGCAGGTGGCTTTGGCCCATGCTAAGCGCAGCAATGAAAGGGCAGAGCAGCCGTGAGTCCTCTCGGAGGGCAGGGAGTCAAACAGAAATAACGGCCTTTCCGGAAGGGCTGGGACAGTGTCGGGGTTTATCGTTCCTGGCAATGAGAACACGTTTCCCCAGGAGGCTGGTGCCTTCCCAGCAGAAGCTGTGCAGGGAGAGCGGGGCAGATAAGGGGTGTCAACAGCGCAGAGCCATGCTGGCTCCGCCGCGCTGGAGATGACCCTTCCAGGGACATTTGGGTCATTCGGCTCCGGGAAGATGCCCTCCTCGCTGGGCGAGAGTTCTCTCCGGGGCATGCCATGCCAATCCCCGTTCCCCGCTCAGGGGTCGGGGCACTGCAAATGCCCAGCGGTGCCCCGAGGCCCCGTGAGCAGGCTGGCTGGGAGGGCATCGCCTGTCAAACAGCGTTCATCCAGGCTCTGTCTTATCTGAAACAGCTGCAGCCCCAACCAAGTGCAAGGAAGACACTCAGCTTAACAAGCACAATTAGGGCGGCACGGCTGTGACACAGTGGCAGGGAAGGAGCTTAGCCACGGTGATTAATTCCCTCCTACCATTGTGTGCCGTGGCAGGGCTGCGTGTCTGCCTCTGGCACAGGATGGGCTGACCCCAGCCTTGCTTTACTGTAACCCCAATTTGCTGGAAACTTTCAGGAAACTTTCAAGTACAGAAGGAGAAATGTTTCCTCTGGGAAAGTTTTGTGGGAATGCAGTGCCTGCCTTCAGGACCAGACCTGTTGGCGTTGTCCCTGCCTGTGGGGAACCAGGGCAGGTATGAGTTCAGGTCAGGGTGGGGGGTGACATGGCCGCTGCTCTGTGACAGCAGCGTGAGAGCTGTGGTGGGATGCAGTGCCCCGGGACGGCTGCCTCGGGCAGGATGGGGCACAGGTAGGCGTTCCCACGGCACATGGCAACAGTGCCAGTTGGAATGAGGCTGCTCAGGGTACGGAACCCATTTGCTGCCAAGGCTGTGGCGATTTTCCTTCCATACAGCTTTGGGCTCCTCCTGCTCCTTCCCGGTCATGTCCCCCTGGTGCTGCCAGCACAGCCGCTCCGCAGGCAGCACCGCGCTCACTCTCTCAGCACCAGGCCCTCCGCTCTTGGCAAGCGCTGGAGATTTTATTGGCTGTTTGCTAACGGAGTTGGAAATTAACATGATTATTTTGCATAGTAATTGGCAGCATGTGTGGCGAGGAGATCAAAACGCAGAGAAACTAGAAGTGAAGAGGTTTAGCAAAGCAGAGCGTTTGGGGAAGTTAAATGGCGTGTTTAAATGCCTTGCAATGACGGTCTGCAGCCAGGGTCCCCGTGACGTGGGTGACACATGCTCCCTGTGCTCTCCTGGCTGGGGGGGAGGCAGGGATGAGGGTTCTCGCTGGCCGCCGAGCAGACAGCGCTATTCAGGGGTACCGACCCGCGCAGCGCCAGCCCGCTGCCGATGGCAGGCACCCAGCGCGCCGTTTGGTATCCGCCGCAGACAATGGCGGGAGGAAGCTTTCCCTCCCACGGCACCATACGGGAAGGCTTCTGTCACCGTGCCACCACGGGGAGAGGAATTTAAATGTGACAAGGCAGGTTCCTCTGAACGGCATCCAAATACCCACCCAAGAATAGTGTCTCCCTCCGGAAGGGCAGCTGGTTCCAGCCTCTCGGCTCCACGCGCTCATCCCCATTCCTCCTCCTGACTCCTGCAAACCCATGGCTTGTTACCAGCTGCTGGTGATCGATGTATGAAGGGCTTTGGTGAAATTTAGGAGTGGCACAGGGAGCACGGTTGTTCTCCTTCAGCCTAAATCTGCACCCCACCTGCACGAAAACAGAAGTCCTGGATTTATTCACCGGCTCCTTCCCCTGTTAATAGCAGGCCCTCTGCTCTGCCTGTAGTGTCTGGGTGTAGCAGCTTTTATCAGGTGATAAACCCGGCTCAGTGAAGCCAGACTTTGTGTCAAACACACTGTAATGTTCTCGAAACACAGCCCCAGCCGTGCGCATCCTCACGGCAGACATGCAGCTCTCGGGATTAGGCAGCAGAGCCCCCGGTGTCCTGTCAGTCAGGATACGGCAAATCCTCTACGTGCGGCACGGGGGGAGCTTCCCTTCGAGCGGCACAGCGGCAGGAGCCTTCCTCCCTGTTTGCTTTCCATTGCAGACGTTTACTTTTGGGCCAATGAGCTGGGAAGGTTTTCTTGCTGATTATAAGCCCAGCATTAGTATGCAGATGAAAATGCAAATCGGCCTAGATGAGACTTCCTGGATGGCAGTGGAAGTCAAGGATTTAATCTAGCCTGATCTCGGACATAGTTTAAGCTCCTCAAAACAAGAACACATAACCCGATGCAAAGATTTCATCTCAATAAACCTCCCTGTCAACAAGCTCCAGGAGCCTTTGTTTGCCTTAGCAATGATGTTCGGGCAGAGGTGAAGTGCTTGGCGTCGGTCCCCGTGTCCGAAAGCGTCTCGGCTGCACTGCCTTAGCAGCACCCAGCCGCTGCCTCTGCCCTGGCATCCCTTCACGCTCCCGGGCTGTACCGCTTCACCCCTGGCACTCCCGGCCGAACCTGCTCCTCCGAAATACATCGGCCTGAGCTTTCTGCCAGCTCCCCCAGGTCAACAGTGACTTGGCTGGACTCCATCCCAGGACTGTGGTCGTGAGCAAGCGTGCTTGCTGCTGCGCTTTGGAGATCTTGGGAAGCATCTTCCTCTTGCTTCTGCCCACCTCATGTGGCTCGTGGGAAGCCCCCATTTCATGCTCTCCAGGTCCCTTTGCAGGAACCCGCCCAGCTGTCTGCTGCAAACCAGGACGCTTACCCTGAGCTGTACTGAGGTTCTGACTCGGGCGAATGAACTGCATCCCTCTGAGTTTTAGTATTTCATCATAGGAAACTAATTGTCATCTCTGTGCCAGGTTCTGGGACTTCTTCTGCCAAATCCTGCCCGCTTCCCTTCAATACAGAAGCCAAAGCTGTGGAAGAGCCAACCAAGCCCCAAATTTTGATCAGAGCTTGCAGTGGCTCAGATTGCCAGCTACAAGTCTCCAAATCCAAACATAGGCTGCAAAGTCCATGAACTGCCCAGCCTGAGGGCACCTGGGGCGGATCCAGTGGTGATCCAGTGGAGTCCGGTGGCCACAGGGGTCAATGACTCTGCACTCCCCATGTGAGAGGTGCAGCTCGCACCCCGCGGCGTGGCAGAGCCACAGCCAGCCACGGGGCAGAGAGGGGGTCTCCTTGCTGCCCACGACTCAAAAGGCTTCTTTGCCAGGCTGCGGGGGTGGGGGTGGGGGGGCGGAATGCTTCCATCTCTGTCCCCAGGGAACCGTGGGGAAGGCACATGGGGACACCACGCACCAGCATTCAGGGATGGCATCTCCAGTGTAGCAGCCTCCAGGCCCTGAGTGCGATCAGGCTGCTGTTCTCCAGGCAGCGGGAGAAGGGCAGGCTGAGAGGGAAAGTCTCAGGCATGGAGGAGGTGTAGACCAGCCTACTTGGTAAATGAGCACTTAATTAGCCTCTACGTTAAAGGCCCAGTCCTTAGGAGCTGTACGTAGGAGCTGTGGGGACAGGAAAACTTCTTCAGCAAGAACAAGCAGGGAGACTGTGGGCTTCCCAGAGCTTCCTTCCAGAGCTGGAAAGCCTTCACACCGGGAGCATGAGCCAAGAAACGCTGGCAGCGCCAGGCAGCGGAGCACTGCTCCATCCTTGCGCATAAATTACCTCCAGGCGCTGAGCTAAACAAAGGGCCCTGAAATAATTCTGCATTTTAATAAAGTCAGCGTTTGTGCCACTGTCGTCCTTATGGAAAGGGAATTTGCATTTCTTTCTGCCAGCTCATTCTGCACAGCCTGCTGGCACCAGAGATCAGCTGCACTCTCCCGCACTCCCCACTAAGAACTAAGTTACGTTTTGTTGCTTAATCACTGTAACACCAGAAATGTAGGGTAGTGCTGCTCTAACCCCCCCCGACTAGACAGCACGCCAATATCTCAAAAGTCCTCCAATGTGCAAGTTTGTCTGAAAAGCAGCACTCTCCACAACACTTCTGCTGGTGACGGTGCGTCTCCTCCAGCCTCCTCCGGCCGCTCGCCCGCACTACCCGGTGGGCAGGCTTCTGCCCGATTGACCCGGGAGCCAAGGGAGGAAGAACCGGCACTTGCGCTTCTGGTTTGTGTTTCAGTAAAATCTGGAAAGAAACGAACTGCGGCTTCTCCCTCCCGAGGGAAAGGTATCTTCCCTGGCCTTACTCTGCCTCCTGCAGACAGCGTGATGTGAGCTGGGTGGGCTACGCAAGGCTGGTCCCCTGCCTGGGACCGTCCGCAGCCCCGGGAAGGCGGGCAGAGCACAGCCCATGTGCCCATTCTCCTGTGACGGTCCCTTCACTCCTCAAACTTCTATTCTCAGCCCCCCCAGACATACGGGTCATTGCAGGGGTTCGTCCAGTCTGGAGGCCACTGTCTTTAGGAAGTTCCATCTTAACATGAGGAGGAACTTCTTTACTTTGAGGGTGGTGGAGCACTGGAACAGGCTGCCCAGAGAGGTTGTGGAGTCTCCCACTCTGGAGACATTCAAAACCCGCCTGGATGCCGTCCTGTGCAACCTGTTGTAGGTGACCCTGCTCTGGCGGGGGGGTTGGACTAGATGATCTCCAGAGGTCCCTTCCAACCCTGACTATTCTGTGATTCTGTGATTCTGTGAGGTGCAACTGGGGGTAAAGCACAAGCGCGTCGTGCCAAAGGATCTGGGGCTGCAGCACTTGCCTGCTCCTGGGGTCACCCCCTCTTTTTTCATGGTCTGGTGAGAGTCCCCCAGCCCACAGAGCTCTCTCCCTCCGGCACAGGATTGCTATGAGCTGAGCAAAGCTTAGGCTGCCTGAGCGGCAGCCATCCCCCCGAGCAGCAGCCGTCCCCCCGAGCATACCTGCTGCCTGGGCAGGCTGGGTGCGTGGGGCCGGCAGTGCCTCCTGCCCGGTCCTTCTCCTGCCTCCCGCCTCCATCCCGCTCCCCTCCACTGCGGCAGCCACGCCAGGGCCTCCCGCTGCGGGGGAACGCCGTGATCGTAGCTTTCAGTATGTTCAATTACTGTCAGTTAATGATGATTAATTTACAATTAAGGGCCTCTAAAGGGTAGTGTGTGTGTTAAATAAATATTGATCTTTCATTTGCGGCCACAGATATATTATCCCGGTTACAGGAAACGCGGCAGTGGTGAGAGCTGGGCTGCCTGAGCTCCCAGCCCGGGAATGGGGAGAGCTGCCCCACAGCACCCGGAGCTAATGGGGGCTGTCAGGAAACCAGGGGCTGCTGAGTGCAGGAGGGTTCGGCTCGGCCTCGTCCCAGCTGGGAGCTCTGGCTGCTCAGGGCTGGATGAGGATCGCTTCGCCCGGGGTGTTTCAGTATCGACTGCAATTGCTCCATCCTGTTTCCACTCGCAGAAAGCGTGTGAGAGCAGGGGGGTGCTGGGAGCTGGTGGGTTTCCTCTTGCACGGCCCCTAACTGGCCTTGTAAAATAAACAAACTGTCCAGACCTTGTTTCGGTTTCATTAGCAGCCGGACAGCTTAACAAACTTGTCACTGAATACACAATGTATTTTTCAACCCAGTTTCAGTCGTGCTCTGGAGCCATTCTGGCTGGCATGGTCACACGCGCCACATCGTGTGCCGGTGGGAGGGCAGGTGCCCTCAGCATCCTCCACAAAGGCACCATCAGGGGACATGACCTGGCGCCTGTCAGGGTCTCTGGTGGGGTTTGCGGACGGCGGCCGGGAGGAGCCCTGTCTCTGCATAGATGCTCATTAGAGGCACCGCGAGGGGATGAACAATGCGGACTTGGGGCTTCGGCTTCTCAGTGAGCCCCATCTGCTGTGTCACTGTCCCTCCTCGGCCTCCCTTGCCCAGCCAAACTGCTCGGTGCCCATCTCCAAGCCGCGGCTCCTGTGCTGCCCCGGGCTTCAGCCGTGCCCTGCGGGAGCCCTCGCCCTCGCTCAGCAGAACTGGCCGTGTTGCGCAGCTCGTTTCAGGCCTTGAGGCACAAGAGTTGCCACCAGTCCAGATGACTGTCATTTTCTCATCCTGTCATGCATGTCTATAAAGATTTTCTTTTATGCCTATGAAGTTTCCTGACATCTGTCTGACTTTTCTGTCTGTAACGAGCGCACTCTCCAAGATGTACCTTGCTAAAAATCTTTTATCAGTTAGTTGTTAGCTATACAGCTCTCCACATTTTCCAATTTTATTACCCTTTTAAACTTGCATTTGCAGCTGCTTTGGTGGGCTAGCAATGGATAACTGTCCGTTATCAGTATTCCCATCAAGATCCAGACTAAGCTTCTGGAGAGTCCTTCGTGCTATGTACCGCGGGCCCTTCCCTGGCCACCACCAGATAAAGCACATCTGGAAATGGCAGGTAAGGCAGTGCTAAGGGTCCCAAACTGAGGAACGAGCCCGAGCTGCCCTGCCTCCAAGCATGCTGTGACCAGCAGCTCCTGATGCCGTGGCCGGCAGCTCTTGGGAACCACACCAGCGTGTTACACTGGGAGAGGGCAAAGAAACCAGCACAGGCAGAGGTAGAGCGCAAAGAGCAGGGATTGGCAACAGTTGGAAACATCGGCAAGAAACAGTCATCTCCTTTTTACTATTTTTTCTCCAGAGACACAAATTTAGTGTAGTTGCTGCCATACCACACATTGCTGCATCCGATACGATGGCTGTGTGGATACAGCCATCCATGCAAATGCTTTTACATCCACTCAGATCCATGTGGAAGGACATTCAGAAGCTCTGTGCATCCTCCCACACATCAATGAGTGATGTCCACAGAGCTGAGATTTTTTTTCTTTCAATTCCTACTGATTTCTCAGTACTTGGTACTCAGGAGTCTAGAAAAATATCTAAACATGGTGCAATCCATCCCAAATAAATGAAGGCCATTTCAACAGGCACCAGAGCCAGCATGTCCTGAATGCTGGAGCTCTGTGGGGGTTACCACAGCACCATAGCACTTTTCTTTCCCATCTGGGATTCTTTCCCACACGTAGATGATTCAGTAGGTGGGAACGCCATCCCACCCCACCTCCAGCCATATCCCAGGCAGCTTCTGAGTGATCTCTGCTCCTTTTCCCCAGCACATTCCCAGCACCATGCCCTTGCCAGGAGCTAGCCTACCTTCTCCTCCGCAGTGCATTTCTTGGAAGCAGTCTCACAAGAAGAATATTGTCTCTGGCTTTCTCTTTTATTTGAGGCATGTATTTAAAATGATGCTTTTGTTCCAAATGAATGAATTGATTCATTCAGAAGTGCAGTTTCTGTTTTTGAATCAGCAGAGCTGTTTATGCTCATAGTGTCCATAAAACTGTTATTTTAGTCCTGACACTGATGCTTATGAATAAAATTTAGATCTCATTCAGAAGTACATTAGCTGTAGCTATTTGGCTTCTTGTTAAAGCATTAATTTTTATTGAGGAGACTACGTTGCCAAGCAGCTCCTTCTGCAACTTACAGCAAACTAAGTACCTCAAAGTACAGACTTTGGTAAAACCAAATTACAGCACGTGCCCCCCCACCCCCTCACCCCTGGTACCCTTGGGTCTAAATGTTCAGTTTGTGGCTGGTTTTGTTCTGCTGCTGAATCGCGGTGGGAATGTCCCCGTTTCCTTGGGTGAACAGGGGAGACTGGAGCAGATGTGCCATTGCTCAGGAGGAGTGTTCGGGGTCTGCCGGAGCCATCGGAAGGCTGGCACTGCATTGCTTATTCATGACGGACCGGGTGTTGGGTGTACTGGAGCCAATTAGCTCTCCCATGTATTTATTGCACTTTTTTGCTTGAAGCAAGCTGTTAAATGTCAAAAATACTTTAGCATTTTAGCAGAAAGATAATTTTTTAATAGATTCCACCTACAAAAAGGAGCTGACTGGCAGAATATTAAACTCGGGGAGATTTATTTTTAATCCGTGCCTCCAAACAGCTTGAGATAACCATTTTTGCATCGCTCCTGGCTGATTAATACTGCTGTCCCTTGCCTGTCCTCCTCACTTGGTGCTGTGGCAGCTGTGGCCTCTCACATCCCATTAACCTTGTCTGCAGAAGGGACACCTGGCCAAACCCAAGAATTAACTCTTGTAATTAGCAATGTAAACATCACGCACTGCCTGCTAACATCCACATGTCCCATCCCTGCCTTCTCCCGGTGTTCGTTAGGGCAGGATACCTCCAGCCTGGCTCTTCCCATCATCAACTTCCCACACACCAGCTTCCAATAGTTTCTAAATTAACAGCCTTATAAAACCCAAAGGAAAGCACAAGCAGCTTTGCCTCTTTGAGGACTGGGATTGGTGTTTTGTTAGTGCTGGTTGTGCCTGGCTGTACTCCAGAAAAGGATACCAGCAGTCAGTGGTGTTTTCCAGGACTGTCTAGTAAGTCTTATCCTCTTCCTTAGAGGAGTTAATTTATGCCTGAGACTTGTGTCTGGTACCAGCAGAGCAATAGTATTCCTAACAGTGGCCAAGTTTCTATCCTCACTCTGTAGGCTGATGGCACAGCACCAGACCAGGGTGCTGAGTGTTTCCATAGTGAAGCTACCTGAGGTGGCGCAGAGATGCCCTCTTGCCACTTATGCCTGTGGTCCTACTAAGTTTAATTTTTAGGCTAAGTAATGTCAGTCTGTTCTTGGTATCAGTAGTAACTCCCTGGTGCTGGATGGGGCAATTAAGTCATTGTTCATAACACAGTAGGTTCTGAAAATTAAGGTGACTTTATTTGTTTCTCAGTAATATAATGAGCTATTTTGAGTGATGCTAGATTTAATGGCTAAATCAATATGTGTATTTAGTGTTAGGCTTTATTTTAGCACTAAGTGACATGAGATAAGCAGACTTAGAGTGTTAATTGGTTTGTGTTTAGCATTTTACACTAATCAGAGTGTGCAGTGCTGCCCAGGGCTCTTCAGCACTAGTAATTCTGTTTATCCAAACCAGGGATTGTTTACTCTATTGACTGGAGTGGGATCAGTCTGTTTTTTCACTTACTTGAATGTCATACTGCATGTGTGAATTTAGCAGAGAGTCCTGGCTAAATCTAAGCTGTGCTGCACTATGTGTATGGGGGAAAGATGGCTAAACAAACCCTGAAGACAACACCGTTAACAGGTACCTGTACTGACAAAGTCACTATGTGGAGACTCCAGTATTGCAAGCAAACAGCATTTATTTTCCCTTCATGGCTGGCATATTTCTCTGCCTTCGTTTCGAGGGCATGTGTAAGGGAAGATGAGCCCGCGTTCCCCTTCCCAGCTCACCGCCTGCTACAATCAAGACAGAGCTCCCGTCACCCCGTTTATTGGATGAATCCACCCACCCTGCCAAGCTCTCATTGCCAGGGTCGCAGCGCTCTGTTTTCATGAACCTGACACAGGAGATGGGGTTTATCGGCTGAGATTCAAGACACCGGCTCCGCTGCCCTGCCCAAGGAGGGATCCTGCCCAGGTCTGCCGGGCGGCGCGGATGCAGCCTGCGGGGTCTCTCTGGGATGCAAAAGCATATGATGTGCCAGAAGCCGCCTCCGCAGTTGTCGCTGAGCTGCCTGGCCCGGGCTCATGTCCGTCTCGCGCTTGTGGGAGCAGATGTCTGGGGAAGAGCCCGCTGGAGCATCCCGGGAGTTGACGCCAGCAGCAGCACACCACGGCCAGCCCGTATGTGCAGTATCACTGCCTTCAAAATGGCTTGGAAACAGCTTTACCGCTGCCATGTTCCCATCACCTGGCTCTTTATTAATAGAGTTTCTTTTGGATCATTTAATTTTTATCTAAACATTTGCTTCCCAGCCGTGGTCTTGGAGAGCGCAGCTCTGGCTTCCAGGACCAGTGTTGATCCCTGGAAATAGAGCTGTCTGCTGGAAGCGCTGACATCCCTTTTCCCTGCTGGAAGCTGCCTCCTGAGCTGTGTTCCCAGGCTCCCTCCTGCTGCAGACCCGGAGCTTGCTCTGTTCCCACACTCCTCCCCCTCGCAGCAGGACAGGTATGACTTCTACACACTGGTGGCACGTGCAGAACTTGCCATGTTATTCCCACATCAAAGATGTTGTGTATAAGGAAGGTCAGGCTGCTACTCCTGGCTGCTCTAAGCTGTACTGAGAAGCAGAACAAGATGAAATCCCTTTTATTTTGCAAAGTGCTATTTTATTGATTTCTGCCAAACAACCCCTAACTCGGTTGCAGTGCCCTTCCAGTGACGCAGCCTGGGAGGGGAGCGCATGGCTGCGTGCGGTGGGGGAGCAGGGGGGGAAACCCGGAGTCGCTGTTATCTGGAGCTGCAGCAGTGTTTTGGCGGTTCCCGAGATAGACGTTAAATCACTGCTGCGAGGGAGAGTGAAGGGATGTCACTCGGGCTCAGAGTGGAAGCTCTGCTGTACCGATTGCACTGACTGTGTGATCCGAGTCAGAATGAGAATCATAAATCTTGATTATTCTCTGTCTCAGCTGATTTGAACCAAATGCCTTGGACAGGGATATAGTTCACATCTTGCTGAAAACTGCAAAAAAACTGATTAAATGTACAAACTGATATAAATAGCACTCTATCTGTGTTAATGCCCAAACTGTCACTGCTCGGGGAGAGGATCCTGTGTGGATGGAGCTCTGTCCCAGCCCAGAACAGCTTCCTGGGTATTTTCAGAGGTGGATTTTTCCCCACTGCCATTTATTTTGGTACTTTGTTCCTGCGATGCTGGCTGTTATTATGATGCTGTCAATTACAGATGGCATCTCTGATTCTGATTGCGCTTTGCTTACAATTAAGCATCCTATAGAAAAATGGAAATGCTGGGTCATTAACATAAAGTAATAATAAGGTAAACCATTCAATTATGGAGGAAAAAACATTTTGAATAATAAGGATATTGTATGCCTAAAAGACATTCAGATGCCAGTGTATTACCATTTTTGCATACATAATAAATGAACTTAAACCCCAAAATAATCGACAGAAGCAAATAATAAATAGCTGTGCCCTCGGCAACAGCTTGGCTGGCATCGCTCCCTCCTGGGGCAGAAGAGCAGCTCCTGGATGGGAATGGAGGAGTCCCGGATCTGTGCAGTCCTTGGCAGTCACTTTGGGGGATGCCTTGGCCACCATGGGCTTGTCTGGTGCTGGGACCAAGATGGTGCCTCGCAATGCCTCGAGGGTGCCCTGGTGACTTGGGAACTGGTGCAGCCAGCTTGCCTCTGGTGCCAAGTGGGGGAGACCAGGAGTAGCAGGCAATAAGCAGTAAGGAGGGATGGTGATCATTGCTGCCTGGTTATGGCGAGGGAGGTCGGGGGGGGCTCTGCCCAGGGTACGTGCTGGGCTGGGCTTCAGGGGCTGGATGCAAACACTGCCCCATGGTATATGTTAAAAAGTGGGATATTGGGTTTTGGACTTCTGAGAGGTTAATGCAGTTGAGAAGATATGGCCACCCACTGTCTCTGTGGAGGGATCTGGGACTGGCTTTGTGACCTCCAAGCATCCTCTGTCCCCCGGGAGCCTGTCCTCCTTCCTACCTGCCCCTGTGTTCAGCCTCTCTGCCTGTGACCCCAGTGGGCGTGTGCTCACCCATCTCGTCTACAGTTAGAAATCAAAGGAGTAATTGCGCAGGTTTGAAGATGCGGAAGGGCTGTACTCCTGGCCGCCTGCCTCTGACCAGCCAGGAGCTCCTATGGCAGCCCTTACTGGTGTGTCTGTGTCAAACCTTTCTGCGCCAGCGGGGTGAGAGTCCTCCTCCTTTCACCTGTCTGCCAGTGGTGCACGAGCTCAGCAGCAGGATGTGTGCAATTACTTCTGTTATTCAACCTCTTCTGCAGATATCGCTCCTCTGTTGTCCCCCCATAACAATTCCCAGCCTTTTAGCTGTTGATGGCTCGCCTATTACTCTGGCACTGTGTTAGGATAACACCCAGATACATCTGAAGAGTGGAATTTATTTACTGTTTTTCCCTGAAAAGCTTTTAGCATGATACAGCAGCAGTGCTTTCACTTAGGCGGCCATTATTGTTAGGGTTTTTTTCCTGGTAGAAGTAAATTTTCCAGAACATGAAAAAGGACTCCTCATGATGTGTAGCTCCATACTACTACATTTTAATATCCTATTTTCATGGTCTTCCTTCTCAGGAAGGGCCCATCTTTGGGAAACGGGTGGTTTGAACCGCCTGATTGAGTCAAGTCAGTATGTAAAGTGAACTGGACTGTATGTATAGCTCTGTCTTCCTCAGCTGTATCTTTTCCACATCAAACTGGCTTTTCCAGGAACAGTAGCCTGCAACATCAATAGCATGTATTATTAACAGTCTTGAAACTTCCATAGATATTACAAAGCTGGATGGAAACACTTCTGTGTGGGTCCCTGCGTGGTCCTGCACAGACGCCTGCCAGCCGTGTTCAGGGCAGGAGGACATGGCCGTCTGTGCTGGGACTCATCCTGCCATGTGTCCCAGGTGAGTTCCCACCTCGGGAATAGGGTTTTCCCAAGCAAGTGGGAAGGGAAGGTCTGCCATGGCCTGCTGCCAACAAGGTGCACTGGATCTAGTGTTTCAGAGAGGATTTCTGTCCTGCCAAGTGTAGGCCAACATGTGTATTGGCATTTTATGTAGTTCATGCTCATTTTATCTGCAGGTGTGCTGGGGACTGGCCTGTGGGCAGACATGGCTGTGGTCCTGCAGCTTGCCTGAGGCTGACGAGTGGACTGGGACAGCCAGGGGTGTGTGTTCATGCCTGTGCGTGCCTCAGCTGAGCCGGCCTCGTGCCGCTGCTCAGCCCCCCGTGTGCAAGGGGAATGCGGAGGGAGCCCCGTGCCCCTCCCCAGCCCCAGTACCGACCCCACTCCCCGGCTGCTCCTGCCCGAGCCAGGGGAGAGGGGCTACAAGCGGCTTTCCAGGCCAGTCTGCGTGGCAATGGCTCTGCAGTAGGTTTGGCTGATCTCAAATAGCGACGGTGAGGTTTGATGGCTTGTATCAGGGATTTTTCCCCTGGCAGGTTCTCATTCCACAACAGCTGTATTGGTACTTTCCAAGCAGGTGTAGGGAAGGTGCTCCATCCTGCTCCCTTTCTGCCCTACTGCTGTCTGCAGTCAGCCCCGTACTGAGCATTAGCACGTGCATCCCCGGAGCCTGGAGGGGCAGGTGACACCCTTGGCTTGACCACGTCTTCTGAGCAGGTGGGGGAGCAAGAGTGGGGAGAAATAGGAGCACCCCCAGTCTTCAGAGGACCCACTTTGTTGAGCAAGCTGTCCATGACTGAGACATGAGTATTGGGACACCCCAAGGTTTTCAGAGCTAGTTTGTATTTATTTGCTCATCGAATAGCTGCTGTTTGCTCCCCAGACTGTCTGAACTCCTGCAAGATCAAGCCTCCCTCAAGTGTGGAACTCGATGTGGTTGCGCACAGTCCTCAGGGCGGGCATCCTTCTTTCTGGGCTGGCTGCTTGCTTTCTCAGCCCTAGGATTTATACCAAGTCATGGATGTCCAGGTCTTTTCCCTTCCTCCTATGACAGTGGAAAATGAATGAGCTAGCACTCAAGGGACTTGTACCCATACGTTGAAGGGAAACCTGGACTCAGAACAGACTACCTTGCTTCGAACATCCTCAGTCTGGGAGGCAGTGAGACAGACTGCCTCTGTCAGTAAGTCCCTGTTCCAGCACGTGTGCGAGAGGCAGGGCACTCCAACTAGTGCTGCTTTGCTATGACTGATTAATACAGTAATTAAATCTGGTAGATGACACAGAGATATTCCCAGTGAATAGTATCGCAATGCATCTGTAGAGAATGGTACCGAGGCTTAGTCAAAACAGTTTTGATTGCAGTGGGCTTAAAAATATGCATTTCCAGCCTTTTTCACAACCTGTTTCATGGCTGAGTGCTGACCAACAATAAATCTTACACTAAAATTGGAGAGATGGGGCCAAATTTATCCCTGGTAAAACGATGTCACGCTGAACACGCGTCTCTGTCCACAGGACTGAGATTGCTTTGCACAGTCGAAGCCAAGTGGTGCCGAGGGCTGTGTTTGTGAGCCACCCGACACGGAGTGTGCTGGCGCAGATGTGTTGAGCACTTCCAGCCATGCCGGGAGCTTGCGGAGCTCTGGTGGCTGTTCCTAGGCGAGCTGCTGGGCCAGGCCGGGCGGCTCAGGAGTTAGCACACCCCTACGCATTCGCTGTGGCTGCTGGTGAGGAAGGCAGTGGTTAAGGGCATCCCCCCCCATTAGGAAGGCAGTGAAATCATAGCAGCGCTGTCTAATCTGAGACTGTTCAATTTGTGTGTGAGCTGTGCAGTCAGATGGGCGAGGGATTTCGGCACAAGGCAACAGCCATACCCCAGAGGAGATCCACTTGAGGAAAGAACAGAAGAAAGCAAGATTTAGCATTAAGATCATAATTTCAGATTGCATTGTGCAAGCATCAACAATCTATATACACGAGAGTCTTTGGGGATCACGATGCTGTAATAGCTATCCAAGCCAGCCTGAACAACGAGGGTTATTTTTAATTGCAACTGAATGGATCTAACCTTGTGATGTCTGTTCACAAAGCATTGCTGGATTAATACAGGTTCCATAGTTGCTTCTGCTAAAAGATTTTAATGGATCAGCTTAGTTCTCTGCTCCATGATTATAGCATTCTTACCCGCCTATCATGCATGAGCCAGATGGTCCCAGTGAAATCAGAGCATATTTATATTTTTGTCTGCTACTCAGCCAGCTGCCCACTGATTTTGTTGCATACTGGTAGGAGTAGAGGAGCCTTCCTGGGTGAAGTTCACCCACCTCTTCCCCTAGCCCTGGTAGCTTCCCCACCTCCTAAAATGCGTCAGAGGAAGGATGGAAGGGTTCTCTCCCCAGGACTGTCTCGGAGGCTTGCCTGGCCATGGAGGGCAGCCACGCTCCTGCGGCAGCAGCACAGCTCTGTCTCCTGGCATGGATTCAGCTGCTTCCCAGTGTGCAGGGGGATGTTTTCAGTTCTATCGGCAATGAGAGCCATTAAGAAGGTACAAGTACTAAAGAGATCCTGAGCGATGCCTATAAAACCTCTGAATCCCTGACAGAATCAATAGTGGGCTCTCAGGAGTAACTTCTTATCCAGGCCAACTTAAGCACATGCCAATGAGCCGTTAAAGATTTTGCATTTTGTGGAGATACAGAATCCTTTTCTTTGCGATTGTTGGACTCTAGACTGGGCGAGATGATGAAAAGTCAGAGTAGAAATAGACTGTACTCTAAAGGCATTTTCATCGGTGTCTGGGAGAGCGGCTCAAGTGATGCTCGCAGGCGGCATCCTTCCTCCAGGCACATGCCCAGCCAGCACCGGCGGTGTCCTGCGAGCCCGGGCTGCCTGCGCTGTCACCGGCGGGGAGCCCTGCCTTTGGGGGTTGTTGCCCAGACCCCTCTGGCCATGTCCGCAAGGAAAGCAGAGGAGCAGGAGAGGGAAGGAGGGAGCAGGGGAGGTGTGAAATGGAGGTGCCGGGGCTGGCACCTGGGATGCAGCTGAACCTCTGTGATGTGCTGAGCTGTTTCACCATCCCATGAGCAGAAGCTCCGGGCAGCCTGAGCAGGCAGCTGCCCGCTGCCCCGCTGCGCACGCTTGCCTCCTTTTGGATAACTTTGCTATTGACACAATTTCCAATTTGGCATTTCGGTTACCGTGGCAACTCGATGCTGCCATTCTCTGATCAGATCAGCTCGCAGTTAGTCAACACGGCGTTAGCACCTGCGTTGGTATGGCAACACAGGACCCTTCTCCATCCTGGCTGACACTGCTGCTGGAGGGATGGCTCCAGGCGGCCCCGGAGGGGAGGGAGCAGAGAGGGCATGGTTGGCCCTGCTGCGGGGCAGCGAGATGCTCCCAACCCCGGGCTGTTCCTTACTCCCCTGGCTGCAGCGGGATCCAGGGCTTCCCCTGCTCAGGTTGTATTGTCCCAGGCTCTGAGTCCTGCACGACGCAGGAGAAGCTCGGCAGGGATGTGGCAGGAAAGGTGGCTGGCACGGAGCAAGGAAGTGTCCTTGCAACCTCAAACCACCCCTCAGGAGTGTTTTGCATGGACAGCAAATGGCTTTGCAAATTTGGAACAAAGGAAAGCTGCTTGTCTTGGAGAGGGAAACCAACGGTCCCAGGCAGCCCTTAATTTGGGGCATTAAGTCCTGCAAGAACAGAGCTCAAGTCACAGAGAAGGATGGTTCAGCGCCTTCTCCCACAGCCAGCGGAGGCACACCAGCTTCCAAACCATGAAAATGTTTCAGTGAGCCTCCCAGGGGAGATTTGTTTTGCTTTAGCCCCAGTCTGAACTGGCACCCGCTTTTCTGAAAGTGCTTTACAATTTGCGTTTAATGTTTTTTAACAGACATGTGCAAGCCATTTGAATTAGAGCAGTATGAATCTATTAGGCAGCGACAGATGCAAGTTTGTGTCTCTTATTAGAAGGGATTGGATTCTGAGGTTTAGTGATGTGCAAAGGATTGGACTTTGGAGAGATTAAAATTATTTTCAGCGTTAAGCACAATATTTCTAAGCTAATGCACTCAATCTTGAATATAGATTCACAGACCAAAAAGATTATAAAACATTAAACCTATGTAAATTCAGCTGTAAATTTATGTTTGAACAAATTCAACAAGAGATTTGACTTGGGGGCTTACAGCAAATAGGTTCTGCTTTTAATGCATATTGCAGTCTTCAGTTGCAATGCCGTTCTCCCCTTGAAAGTCCCACGCCTGCTGAATTACTGGCAGGTCACAGTTGACAGCTCAAGCAATTATACCGGAATGTGTTAATAATAAAAAGGAAAATGGCTTCATGTTTGTCTTTTCAGAAGACAAAAGCAGATGTTTGCTCCACACTGAGGAGCAGCAGAGATGAGCTCCACGAGCAGGTGACACTGTTGCAGTACCTGACCATCGCCTCTTTTGGATAGCAATCGTGCAAACCCATGTCCTTCTCTGTGGTTCCCCAAGCCCTGGGAGTTGCTGTGAACTTTTTTTCTCTTGTTGAGAACATGAAAATACAGTTAACAAAGACTCCTTTCGAGTGGGATTGCAGGAAACCTGCAACATCGTGAACAAGCTGCCTACACAGAGATAAATGACAGCTGTAACTGAAGGAATAAACAAGATAATCTAGATTTAAATAAACCACAAGGGGATTTTGGCAACATGCAAATTCACAAATTTATAAAATGTATCCTTTGGAAATAAAGAGCTTGTCTGAAGCCAGCAGTTAAGAACAATTACTGCAGCACATTTTCCCAATGAGGGCTTAGAGCTGGCCTTTGCCACAAACTGGAGGAGAGTGGGAGCCAGATGTCCTGTCCAGTGCCGCACAGCAGCTGGGGGGCGTTTTTATGCACAGAGCAAAAAAAACTCATAGAAGCGATGGCAGCAAGTCCCCTGTCCGACTGGGGAGCTGCAGGAGTGGTGGGGATGCCAGGGGGGCACGCAGAGCAGCCTGGCCCTCCTTAGCCTCCAGGCCACAGCACTGGGGAGCAAGTAGGAAAGGAGAGGAATGTCAAAAGCCCGAGCAACACCCAATAACATGTATTTGATCATCTGCTGTGAGGACCAGGTAATTCCTAGATCCAAGCCCAGGAATGGCAATGGAGGTTTCATTTTGCCATTGCACAGCACGGGGATGCTGCTACCAACAAGCGTGAAGAAGCGGCGCCCGTCCCCGTAACCGAGTGAAGGAGTCATTAATGCCGGATGGCGGTGGAGATCCTTCTAGGGGGAAGCGGCTTCTTGTCGTTGCCCCCCTTTTTCAGGTGGCTAGCGATGGAGGCAGAGAGGGTCGGGAGGTGAGCAGAGACCAGTAGCAGAGCCATGAGTAGACGTGTCCCGTTCCAGCGCTTCGTCTCCTGGGCTGCTCTGCGGAGGTGGTCTCGGCAGCACCGGCAGTGCCTCTTCATCAACCAGCCTGGCATCGAAAGGGAAAGAAATGCTGCAAGAAAAGCCAAAGCATATCCAAGAAGCTATGCAGTCCTCCCCGGGAGCAAAGCACTGGCTCAGCATGGCGAAGAGCTCTGCAGCAGCCACGGGAGGAGAGCAATCCGGAGCGTCGCGCCCTGCCCAAGCGCACGGAGCTGGTTAGCATTCTGTCGGCATGCACGCAATTAGGGCAGAGCACATGGCAGCAGCTCTGTGAAGGTTACCTGCTCTGAGGAGTATTCCTGCCGTGCCAGAGGCTTGGCTGCTCCAGGTTTAACACCCTTGTTATTCTCAGCAACAGGAGCCAGCGGTGCCATGTATTGCTCTCTGGCAACAGCGACTGCGTGCAGCAGGACGCGCTGGCTCTTGGGGCTGACCAGCTCAAGCCTCCGTCGCAGCTGCCTTAGCACTGTGGGAGCTCAGCAAGTATGCCTGCCCAGGAAAGGCAGCACCTCGAAGGTAACTCTGAAACAGGGCAGGGTTTGGGGAAAAGTATTTCTGCATGTGCATCCCAGAGCTGCAGTAGTTCTGGTGCTCGCCAGGGCCAGGGGTGTCTCGAGGACACACTGCAGCTTCCAGTGTTATCCTTAAAACTGTACAGCAAAAGCTGAATCTGCTTTCCCTCCTCCTTTCCTTGATCACTACTTCCCTGCTGTCTCTCCTCGGTGCCAACCTATCTATCCATTTGTCTTTATTGTGCATGGAATTAAACACAGCCCTTAAATGTGGCAACACTTTCAGAATATTAGCTCTGCAATTTCTTGGCTCCTGTTTATTGTGATACCATCATCTGAAGGGGTTGTTGTAATTAATAGTTTGTTCGTGCTTCTTTTACAAACCCCTGTTGTGTTTGGTTTATACTTGAATATCAGCCACTACAACTTGCTTCCAGTGTATTGTCTGAAGCGTCCCTACCGTGGAGAAAAGGCTTAGAGGTTTGGGGTGTTATTTTTTGCAACAGCTTATTGAAACCATAATTTAAAGTAAAGAGCTAAGTAAGTATAATATTAAAGGCAAGACAATCGTCTTGCCCTGACCCTGGAGCAGAGGGAACCAAAATCCTTGTTTACAAAATGTCCATGAAGGGGATATTGCCATGGCACGGCAGTGCCTGGAAGGAGAGGGAACCCCGCTCCTGGCTGTCACCCAGCCCTGCCAGCGGCAGGATGGGCAGGAGCGGCAGCACGGGTGAAGGACAGCAGCGGTACTTCCTCGGAATTCTGATTAATTTTCATCTCTTCTAAAGCACTGTCATCTAAAAACCCACAAATCACAGGCACAATCCATAATACAAAACAAATGAAGGCTTGTGCAAGCACTGGGTCCTTGGGAACCTGCCCAAACATCACAGTGGCTGTAGAGAGCTCGCAGAGCCGGGGAGATGCTGCTTTGGGGGGAGCAGGAGCAAATGCCGCACAAATACCATCAGTAACACCCTCCGGTCTGATTGCACAGCCCGAGCAACGGCAGAGGGGGCAGGGGCCCAGCCAGCCCCCATTTGCTCTGAGCTTTTCGTTTGAGAGTCCACAGGCACTTATTTGCAGAACAGCATCTTGTCAGCTCTGAGACATTCCAGATACAAAGATATATTACAAAAAAAAAAATGCCAATAAGCCGGTGGCTGTGGCTAGACCAATTCACGCTGCAGCCGAGGTGCTAAGGAGCAGTGAGTGGTGTTAACTAACCCCAGGAGCTCCCCCAGAGCCACCCGGTCCCCCCGCTCCCAGGAGCTCTGTGCTGCAGAGCAGACGTGTTGGTGGAGGCAGTGCTCGGCGTGGGCCAGGGCAGGTCTCCGCTGCACCACGCAGAGGGTCAGAGCAGACGCCGGCAATGGTCCCCTGGAGCCCTATTGTCTGATAGTTCACACCCCTCGTAGTCCAGCAGAGCTTTTTAGCATCTCATAATCGCCACATTCTGACATTTGACAGCCTGCTGCAGGCTGCCAGGGTGTCTGACTCAGAGGAGCGTACACCAGCCAAGTCTGCCTGTGCTGGTCCCTCCTTCTGCTCAGGCAATTGCATGGGAAAACAGCTTATCCCGTCTGAGGCGGCACAAACAAGTGTGCGGTGCTGCTGCGCGGGTGTCAGGCTAATTGAACACCACGGGGTAATGGCGTTTTGTGCTTGCCTGGCAGTCCAGCGCCATTTGCAAGGCGGAAGGACTTTTACACGCTGCTACTTCTCCTGTTATCCAGGCCACCGCTGTCCTCGCTGAAAAATCACTCAACAATCAGAGCTGCCTCGTCCTGTTCCCCGGAGCGCCGCATGCCACAGGTTCACTGCAATCCCGTCGGTCCCATTTGACCCTCTTGTCTCAAAGCCCTGATCCAAACTCCCAGCTGGAGTAGTAGGAGCAGGAGTGGCTGCTGCAGGTCAGCCTCCCTAGAGCATCACTCCCATTATCAGCTCGGGATCAAACATGCCCCTGGCCTGGAAGGGACGCTTCGGGAGAACCTGCTGTGAACAGACATCTTCAGTATTCTTGTGAAGAGGTGGCAGAGGGAGCACTGGAGCTGGTCTAGCCCTTTCAGGCTTTACCATGGTATAAAATGAAGGTTGGGATAAAGGGAGAAAGCGGAGAGCTCCGTTCTCCCGCCCTCGCGGAGCAGGAAAGCAGAGAATACAGAGCCAGCATGAAGGAGAAACGCTGCCCAAGCACTGAGCGACAAGTCCATGGAGCTTGTTGCTGCTTGATGTCTTTGAGACACAGGAGGGACTGGACACCTCTGTGCATGTCAACCATATCTAGAGTTGCCGCTAACTACAGCGGCTGTGAAGCAATATTAAAGCTTTCTGCTTCAGGACTTCATTAAGTCGTCAGTGATAGGAATCGGGAGGAAAGGAGCATGGGCAGAGTAATCCCATAGTTAGTTGAGAGATTCTCGGTCCTTCCTCAGGGACTCCCATTGCTGACCAGTGTTAAAGACAGGCGACCTGGCAGGAAAACTCTCAGCCACCACCCGGGCTGCGGTACCTCTGTCCCCAGGGGCTGGCAGCTCTGGTACCCGGAGGTGCTCTGGATGTTAGCACAGGACAGCAAGCAGCAGGGTTAAAACGTGGTCTGCGGCTAGCTTGTCATAGAATCCCTTGAAAAGGAAATGCATACAAATTACTAGCTATAACTGATGATAAAATAACTATTTTGTGGAGCAAGGGACAGAAGAGTAACAGATTGATTTTGACAATTAGCGGTTCAATAGAAACCAGTTCTGGGAGCACCCTGGGCAAAGTCACTGGATTGGAAGCACCTTTATTCCCTGGTCTCGGTTCTTTGCCTTACTCCTCCATGTGCTCTCCGAGGCCGATCGCACAGCCCCAAGGACAGCCACAGGCACTGGCTCCGGCACGGTTTGGCTGCCGCTCCTCCTCGAAGGCTCCCACATTTCGTCTGGAAGCTCTTCGGGGCAGGGACTGTGGCTCAGTCTGTGTGCAGTGCTCATCCCAACAGGGCTGGAAACCGCTTCCAGCCACCACCAAAGTGGTTTGAAGTGCCAGTCCTTGCTGGGAGTGGCTCCCCCTCCTCAGCCACCAGTAATTGGGCATCAGGGCTGCGAGAGTGGCTGCACAGAGCAGTGCTGCCTGCGGCAGCCCCCGCCAGCCACCAGCCCTCCTCCCATCAGCCCCCCCCAGTCTTCTTCTTCCTTCCACTGCTTTGTGGACCGACACCTAATTTCCGTGCAGGAAGTTTAGCATTTAGTTCCAAGTTTGTTAAGCAATATTAAAAAAAAAAAAAAAAAAATCAAACAGGCAATTTTACACAGCCACGCTTGTATTTTGTGGTCGGCACAGAAAGGAGTGGTGCACTGCAAGCTCGCTGTGCATGCAAAGGCAGAGCCCGCCGAGGGCAGCGAGCAGGACTCTGCAGCGGGGAGATTTCTGCAGTGGGTCACATCCTGAAATTGAGGGTTATCTTTGGCCAGTCACTTTCAGAGATGTGCTGCTGAGAGAATGCGATTTCTGTGGGAATGCAAACACCCGTCAGAATCGCGCAGAGACTGAGAAGTCGGGTGAGCCCCGGTGCAGCGCCGGGAGGTTGGTGGGATGCCCTTGCAGGGTTGGCTGTCAGCCGCTGCTCCCTGACGCCGGTGCTGCCTCTGCCCAGTTGGCCGCTGCCCCCGGCCGGGGTGACGAGCTGGTGCGTGGGTGCTGCGCAGCGCTGGGGAGGGGAAGCCCCACTCCGGCCGTCAGCGATGCTCTGCTGTCCATCAGACACTTTCAGAGCGCAGCAGGGAGCACATCTACTCCAGTCCTCCTCGGGGCAACTGCTGCCTGCCCACGTACTCAACTCCTGGTCTCATTTTCTGTGCGCTTTCCTCACATCGGTCCCTTGCACAACCTCACGCTCAGTCAAAGGATACCCTATTTGTACAGCAGTGAGCATCTGAGAACTCAAACCCTGATCACGCTGTGATGTGGATAGCCATAAAAGATGCTGTCTTCTTACAGGGCAGTTAAATCTGGGTGCTGGATTCCCCCCAGGAAAGCCAGTCTAATTCTGCAGCTTCTGCAGTCCTCAAGTGCTTGCATCCCTCTTAGTTTGTTCAGACTTTTCTTATGGTAAAATACCTCGAGATGCATCGTTCTGACTGCTCCTTGCACATCACTGCTACTCAAACGGCTGGTGTAATAAGGCAGGGTCAAAGCAACGCAGTGCTCTGGGCGGCAGACGGGACTGCAGACAGCCCGTTGCTTTGGGAAGGCAGCTCTGGTGGGACACGACGCTGGAGGGACAAGCTCCCTGGCAGTGCCTGGCCACCAACGTGCTGGCCCTGAAACGAGTGATCTGGAGCCCTGCAGCCCCGCTCCCCTGCACATCCCCATTGCCAGGGCTCAGCAAGGGATTTTTTTCCCCAGGAAAGATGGTGGCTGCAGGAGAGCGGGAACCACAGGACCCTGCTGGCCTCTTCACCCAAAAAGATGCTGAGCAGCTCTGTGGCAGCACCAAACCCACCTTCGCTCCTGCCTTGACCGGAGACCTGGCACCTCCTCCAGCAGCGCTTTGGCAAAACAAGCCCAGCTGGATGGATTACACCAGCAGTAAATGCACAGATTCCAGGCGGTTTTAAAGCACGGCGATGCATTTAGCAGTCACAAATACAAGGCAACACTGACAGGCAAATCTAACCGGGCCTTGCCTGACAGCCACTTCTGCTTGCAGACTTCAGCTGCGTAATTCCTGAAATGGCTGTTTCCTGGGGCTCAGCGGTTTGACGTCAGCATCACTGCGGTCGCCGGTGCCCAAGGTGCTCTTATAGAACCATTTCCAGCCTATTCACATTGTTTCCTCACCATATGTTTGTACTAAAAATAGTTGCAACATGAAGGGATAATCCTGCAAGACCCTGAGCATCGCCATCCTCCCTGTCTGCTGCAGGAGACTTGGCCAGTGCTGCAAGACCTTCTCTGGAGCAGTGACACCGCTGCTCCTCCTGCCTCCCAGGCAGCAGCACCACCAGGCACCGCGTCTTCAGGACAAATTAGCCAACAACCGGTTAAACAAACTACGCTTCGTGTGGGTGTGCCGAGGCATGAGTATTTGAAAACCTTAAGATAAAAATATTGTTAAAACACGCTTAAGAACAGTCAATACTGTGCCTATAAAGCCTTTGAACAGCAACACTGTGGGTACGGAATTCCCTGCAGGAGCGCTCTGGCAGACATGGCTGTACATGTGGGTGCCGCGGCTCTGTGGCCTTCTGTGTTGTCTCCCCTCACCCGGTCCATGCGGAGGGCGCTGGGAAGGGCGACGGGGGGCTCCATGCTGCACGGGTCAGTGCCCGCATGGGGTCACTGCCGGTGGGTGAGGCAGGGCATTTCACGACTTTCGGGATCCAACCAGTTTCTCACTTGGGCATCTCTATTGCGGATGACATAGCGGGTGGCAGAGCAGAGCCCTGCGGGGCCGGGGACACGGCAGCGGGGCCGGGGCTGGCCATGGCTGCGGCCACGGCACGTGCGGGAGTGGGAGGTGGGTAATGCGCGTGGCACTGCCCTCCAGCATCTCCAGCACCTGGAGGCTGAGGGGGTGTGAAAGAGGCTGTAGTGCTCTTGCAGGGGACATCATTTAATACCTTCCGGCTTGCTATGATAATCTTTAACTGGGGGCAGCTGGGACAAGCATTTACCTCTTCGTTTTCTTAGATATAAATGCTATCTCACTGCAGTTTCATTTTACAATATGGTAATATACTATCCAGGAAAGTCTTGCTACATGCTAATTTATCCAGTAGGCAAATTTCTTTTGGCTAATAAAAGTGCTTGCACAGGAAGCTCAAAACCCAGCAGCAATTAATTATTGACAGAGCATGTGAATTAGAGATAAAAGAAAAGTCATTCTTTCTCACACACAAGATAGTAAATAAATTTAATTATTGTACTAGAAGCAAGGGATCTTATTCTGTATTAAGTTTTATTAGCTGAGACATTTAAAAGCATGTCATCATAACAAAAAGGTCTTGTGTAATCCTAACTGCACCACTCTGGTACAAGGCTCTGAAGTGAATGGGCTTAATTGAGCAAATGGAAGCAGATGGCTTACTGAACAGACAGGTATTGTACAGGTTTATTGTCAATTAACTTTTGTCTACATATGCCTATGGCGAATTGACTGTATAATGTGTTACCAAGGCTGATTTAGCACTTCAGGTGCCCACCATGTCCATGGTCCAAGAAGAAAGCGAGCCAGAAGTGCTTTGGTCCCTGAGGCCCGCAGGTGTGGCAGCATCCCTCCTGAACATCCCACCAACATCTGCATGGGGCAGGAGGAACGCTGAGGTGTCTGCCTGTGCCTGGCCCCTTGCTAATCACCCCTCTGCTTCTGCGCAGGAACGTGATGCCCAAGACGCTGGACGGCCAGATCACCATGGAGAAGACCCCTAGCTACTTTGTGACCAACGAGGCCCCCAGGCGCATTCACTCCATGGCTAAGGACACCAAGCTGATCGTGGTGGTGAGGAACCCGGTCACCCGGGCCATCTCGGACTACACGCAGACACTCTCCAAGAAGCCGGAAATCCCCACCTTCGAAGTGCTGGCCTTCAAGAACCGGACCCTGGGGCTGATAGATGCCTCCTGGAGTGCAATCCGCATTGGGATCTATGCCCTGCACTTGGAGAATTGGCTCCAGTACTTCCCCCTCTCCCAAATCCTTTTTGTCAGTGGCGAGAGGCTCATCACTGACCCAGCTGGGGAAATGGCCAAGGTCCAGGACTTCTTAGGCCTCAAGAGGGTTGTGACAGAGAAACATTTTTACTTTAATAAAACCAAGGGGTTCCCCTGTCTAAAGAAGCCAGAGGACAGCAGTGCTCCCCGGTGCTTGGGCAAGTCCAAGGGTCGAACTCACCCCAAAATAGACCCAGACGTCATCCACAGACTGCGGAAGTTTTACAAACCGTTCAATGTCATGTTTTACCAAATGACGGGCCAAGATTTCCAGTGGGAGCAGGAAGAAAGTGATAAGTAGAACCACAAAATCAGGAAAAAAGCTCTTTTCTTTTGAGATGCAAATCATCGTTAGAGACCCAAAACCCACGCGGGGCCAGAGGCTCAGCCATGTGAGCACAAGGCTCTTGCGCTGTCAGGGTTGCAGCCAAAGCTGCCCTGCGTTTCCAGCTCTGAAACCTTAGTGACACGTCACCTTGGGTTGCACTTGGGCTCTCTCCCCATGACGCTGAGGGATCAGGGGGCGGGTGGGAGGAGGAGAAGGCAGAGGGAGTGGGGCTCCTCAGGTGATGGGATGCTTCGTGTTGCTCGCTGCTGATGTCCCCCAGGCAGGCAGGACCAGCACCTCCTGCCACAGCTAGCTGAGCAGGAGGGTGGCTCACAAAACCCAGCAGCACTGGGACAAACCAATAGATTTGATTTCTCCTGCCCTGGCTTTTAGTTTTGCCCAAACAGCAGCATCAGACCTGGTAAATTCAGGACACGTGCATTCACATTCACACTGGTATTTGTGTGTGGAAGGAATAAAGCCAGTTATGCTGCAAAGGAACTATGTAAAGAAACTTCATTTGCACCAGACGTTTCAATTACTTGTTGCACTAAAACTAGTGTTTACCAAGTGCCACAAAACACCTGGGCCCAATCCTCCTCCAACGGATGGGTATAACAATACTGTTGGAAGAGAGTCGTTCCTGCTTTACTGGGATGCTTGGTGAGATCAGAGCCCCCCGGCTCCTCCTGGAAGCCGTACTAAAGACCATTCCCAGACACCCACTCGTGCCCGCACAATGCCTCCTGGCAAGGCCATGCCGTGTCCTGCTCTGTGGTTTGGAGCCAGCCGTTCCTGGTGGGAACGGAGGGGGTGACTGCAGGGTAGAGGGGTGGGGGGCAGCCCCAGCCTGGGCTCTGGGCAGGGCTGACTGTCGTGGCCCCTGGCACTGCCCTTCATTTGCACCTTGAAAGTGAGATCTCTGCTGCTCGCTGTTGGCAGCCGGGTTTGCAAAATGGGGAAGCAGCCTTCATCTTTACTTCAAAATTACAAAAAAGCAATTAATTCCAAGGGTGAGCACTGCTCTGTGCAAAAAACGTGTGCTTTCTAGTGGAAATGACGGAGTCAGCCAAATTTGCAAATCCTGGTAGAAACTGTGGAATAAACCCATATTCCAACTGGATCCTCCAGCAGTGTGATGAGACCCGTGTGCTGGAACCAGTGGAGAGCAGCACAGCAGCACTTTGACAGAGCTGCACTGCTTCCATCTCCATAACTGAGAGAAAGCGTAAGAGAGGGAACAAAAGGAAAAATGCAGAGCTACCACTGCGGAAATGTTTCCTTCACACGAGTGATTTCTAAGGGCACTGGGCTATTGCTGGACACTCTCTTTGTTTTAATGAGTGGTAAGGATGCCTCCTGGGTGGAGCGTAGCTGTGCGCGAGTCCCCCCTCCCCTTTTGGGTGCCGGGTCCCTGGCTGCTGGAAAGCAGCAGAGATGCAGCGTGGGATTGCTGTGGGAGGACCAAGACTCAGTTTTGATTAAGGTGGCAAGAAATCCCTACTGATCCAGCCAACCAAATGAAATTGCTGTTACGTTGGGTAACAAGCTGAACCTGCTTTGGGTTTCGTGGCCTGTCCTGTGGTTCATTACACCATGAAGTGGTGCTGGTGCCTTGGATTGGATGAAAAAAGAGCTGAAGCCATTTGGAAAATTTACACCGTGGGTCGTGCTGAAGGGGCACCACAAGGTCCCTGCTAACGTCGTGTCAGTTCCTATTAGCCTGATTAGATTTAAAAACAGCTCCTGACATAACACAGTTTTTCACAGACCCACAAATCCCCAAATTACATGAAAATTGGAAGTATGTAATAGGAATAATTTTACAGTGTTTCACACGTTATTAAAATGTCAGATCAGCTCCTAAGTGAAAACTCTTGTTACACAATTTGGTGCAAGCTGCTTGACGTTGGAGGACGAGGGGCTCATCAAGGCCCCGTGTCCAGGCTCCTCACCGGAGGGATATCCAGAAATTCTTCCCTGTTCCCAGTGTGCAGCCCTGACACCGTGGCGGGCTGGCCCTGACGGCGCTGTGCGGACCCTGCCAGTGGAGATGGTGGGACCAGCAGCCCTGGCTGCCTGCCCGAGAGGCTTAGCTGCAGCGGGGACGCCATCCCAGCTCATGGCATCCCCAGGACCTGGCAAGTTGGTGGCTGCGTGTGACTGTGGTTGTCACGGCCGTCAGTGTGGCACCATGTATCACCTCCATGGCCGAAGCTTGAACTCTGTCAGCCACCATCCACAGCTTAACCAGGAGCAGTATTTCTCTGAGCAAGGTCTCCTTAAGCTTTAAAGAGCCCCTGAGAACCCCCATCCCCACCCAGCAGGTCTCCCTGCACACCCCAGCCTTGGTCTGGTCTGGTCCGAGTGCTGCCCCATGTCTCCCTGGGCAGCTCAGGCCAGCTTCTCCAAGGAAGAGCCTCTGGTCCCCGATTGCCATCAAGCCACCATCACTTGTCTCATCGTGCCCACCAGTGGAGAGACAGGACATCTGAAAACACATCTTTAAGAATTACAGCCCAATGAAACACCCCATTAGGGAAGTCACCGCATGTGGCTGAGCCGGGCAGGAGCATCCAGTGCCCTGGGACGAAGCACAGTCGTGCCGGGGGCTCAGTCCTGCAGCTGGAAGCAGGTCCTGGAGCAGGGCTCCCGGAGGAGGGGTCCCCCCAGTAGGGGCCACCGATGGTTTACAGAAGCAGGGCTGGCCACCGGAGATGCTGGGCCTGACTCTTGCATCCTTTCTGCCATATATTCAGAGGTTTATTTTTTATATCGGCTGCAATCTCCAGCTGGGGCAGGAGAGGAGGACCAGCTCCTCCGCCCCCGAGGGGCCACCCTGCGGACACCCACCACCCCAGCACGGCGGGACAGGACCCCCCCCTCCCGCCACGGTGCGTGCCCCCACCATGCCCCCGGCCCCTCCGCCGCCCTGGGAGACAGCGGGNTTTACAGAAGCAGGGCTGGCCACCGGAGATGCTGGGCCTGACTCTTGCATCCTTTCTGCCATATATTCAGAGGTTTATTTTTTATATCGGCTGCAATCTCCAGCTGGGGCAGGAGAGGAGGACCAGCTCCTCCGCCCCCGAGGGGCCACCCTGCGGACACCCACCACCCCAGCACGGCGGGACAGGACCCCCCCCTCCCGCCACGGTGCGTGCCCCCACCATGCCCCCGGCCCCTCCGCGGCGCTGGGAGACAGCGGGGACACACCAGCCACCCTGGGGGGGTTGTTCTGTTTTCTGTTTTTCTGAATCGCACCCCATGTCTGCTGTGCTAATGCAGGGGCTTGACAGGGGAATTATTTTCTATCTGGCCGGAGAGTGGCCTGCCAAACGAGAGAGAGTCAGGTTAATAACACTTTTTTTTTTTAAAACTATTCAGATGTCAGCATTAGAATACACAGGAAATTGAATTTTGTATTTGATTTCAATTAGCAAAGCATAAATTATATTTAATTTTATACACAGACTGGGTGATTCATTGTTCTGGAAAAGCTGGTACTTTAAGGTTCAGAGACTGGAAATGGAGAGTTAGTCTTTTCTGAAACCAAACTGCTGTGCTGTCGCCTCCTCCCGAACGCGTTGCTGTCTGTCGGTGTCACTCTGTACCTGAACAATATGAAAATCCTGAACTGAACACTTGAACCCACAGCACTAAACAATAAAACGTTGTAGCAGCCGCATTTCTCTGCTCCATTTCTCCCAGCCCCCCCCCAGCAGCACCAACACCCCACGAGCAGCAGACTCGTCCCCTGCCATCAGCCAGTCCACCCTGCAGACGTGGCCCCACCGGTGCCAAAAGGGCCAGGGGATCAGACCAGGACCAGACCCACAGCAGGACCACCCGGGCCAGCACCCGACCTGCAGGGTCCCCGGCATGGGGGGGTTTCCAGCCTGATGGTCAGCATCCCCAGAGACACCCTGCCAGGATCAGGTCAGGGACCCACAGAGAGCACAATCTCTGCTTTCCTCTGCAGGCAGGGCCACCGGCCCCCCAGACCCAACTCTGAGGACAGCAGTATTGTCCTTGCGGTGGGGGACAGCAGGATTGTCCCTGCAGTGGGGGGCAGCTTTCCTCGCTGGCCTCGCAGCTCGGGGTGCATGGCCCAAGGTGACAAAGAACAAATCCCCGAGCAATGCCTGTGACATTTCACTTGCTGCTGATTAAGGATAAAACAGTGGATAATAAAAGGAGAGAGAGGGCTGGCTGCCAGGCAAAGAAATTAGGGGGAATTTTTTTTTATATTATTTTGTGTGCACAATTTGCTGCTAGTTTGAAAAAAGCTATTTCACAGCCCAGCCCTATTGTGTCATCTGATAAAACCACTGAAAAACTTTTACCAACAAAATTAGGAAGTAGTGAACTATAAAATTGCTAATTATTTTCTAGTAAATTTACTTTTAAATAACTTTAGACACCAATTACAGGCACCATTAAGCACCATTAACACTGGGTATATTTACCAAACAAGGATGGAATACTTATTATTCAAATCAAGATCATTTTGATGTAGATTTTGCTGTTTGGAAAGCTGTCCCCACTTACCAGATGTTTAAAAAGTCATCAGAAGATCAATTACACCTCAAATGTAGTCAGGTTCCTAATACCTGAATTGTGGCGTGATATAATTCAACCCTTGAAACAAACACCTGTGTGAGCTGGGACTGTAATCCCGAGGAGCCCCGGCAGCGCCTGCACCTCGGCACGGGGCCAGGGCCGATGTGCTCCTCTCTTGCAAGCCCCGAGAAAGCGAGTACCACATTTAGCCGATCCAGCCGTCTCTTGCAGTGTCTCCTTCCCCTCCTCCGTGCGGGGCTTCACCAACCTTAGCACACCCCTTCGTGTTGGGCCAGCGAGCGTCGCTCCTCCCGGCAATCCACTGCCGTTTTGTCTCTCCAGCGCCATAGCCTTTCACTTCCTCCAGGGATTTGCTCCCCAGAAGACCCGCGCAGCTCTGCAAAGCGTTTGCCTGCTCCCTCCACCTCTGGGATCGCATGCTGCAAGCCCAGTGCTGCAGGCTGCCCTGGTGCCGGCATCCCGACACCCCTGGTCCCGGTGCCGGACGTGCTCCGCGCTGGGCTGAACGGCAGCGCTCGCCTCTTAATTGGACGTTGCCAGGCGGCTGTCAGAAAGCTGGCTGCAAAGCTGTTACCTGCTCCCACTTTCCTGCTGTTATCTTTGACATCCTCATTATTTATTAACTGCCCTGTACCCAACAGGCTGCCACCGATGCGGAGATGCTCTTATTATGCAGGTTCAATATTCCACCTGCCTTCCAAGGTCACATCCTCCAGGATGTCTTGCAAACCAGATTGAAGAGATACCAGCAAAGATGCAACATGTTCTCTATATGCCAATGCCAGGTTTCAAACAGAGCCCTTTGAATAAGGGTAACATACTAGATGATGATATAAGACCCTGTTGCTTACTGCTTTTCCCTATCCTGTGTGTAGCACTGAGCACCTACATCAGCAAATACAGGAAACCAGAGCACCACGCAAGAGCTCCAGGCGTCAGCTTTCACGTACCGGAACAAAGAGTTTTCCTTTGACACCCGAGCCTGGGAGGAGAGCAACAAGGGGATTATTTAGCTGGCCAGGTTGCAAACCCGCAGTGACCTGTTATAGCTTCGTCAGCACGAATAAAGTCCTTTCTCCAGCCCCCTGCCCTCTGCTGCTGCCTCCTTGGCCCGGCGCCGGGTGCCTGTGACCCCTGCACAGTGCAGTGCGGTGGCTTTTGCGCCCTGTGCCAAAAGGCTGCGACATCCCAGTTGTTCCAGGCAGAAACATCAAAAAAACCCGATGCTCTCACCTCCCCAGCTTTCGTGGTGCCTTTTGCTCGGGGTTTTGCTGACCTCAAAAACTATCCCTCTGTGAGCCACTTGCTGGGAAAAAAATCTGATTAGAAAATCCTTGATGCCTTTTAAGAAGCTCTCCCAACTTCAGGTAGAAGACTTGAAATCAGAAGAAATAATTTGAGGGTCACTTCACTATTGCTTTATACCACCAACAGGGATATTCTGGAAATTTTTAGGTGTAACGCAAGGTCTAATAACCCACTAGAGAGGAGCACTTACCCATACGAGCCCCATGCAAGGATAGAGGCTGACAGATCAGAAAGTTTCTCCATGGAAGGATTTACCTACAGATTAACAGGAATTTCTGCTCTCACCTAGTGATGCTCTAGGATAGCAGAGGAGAAGGACATTGGGGCTTTGCAGAACAATGCAGTGAGCTCCCTGTGCTGCCAGCGCCCGGCCCCACAGCTGCTCCAGGTAGGGTAGGACACGTCTCACCTGTGTCAGAGAGGATCCACCAGACACCCCAGCAAAGGAGCTCTGTGGGATCCGGTGCCCTCAGAGGACCATGGCCGGGGCTTTGCCTCCTGCCAGGCTGCCAGTGGGGACCTCAGCTGCTGGGAAGACGACATTGATTTTTTAACTCACCACGCTGCAGGACAAGCTGTGCAGCCTGTGCTCCACTCCTGTGTTGGCTCATGGTTTGGGTGGGCATCGCCTCAGCATGGCCGAGGAGCCCCTCGGATGGAGGTGGGCATCCCCTGTCCCCCAGCAGCTGCTGGGGAAAGGGATGGGTCTGTAGCTACTGGATCCCCTCTCCTCTCCCTGTCCTCAGAGGTGGGATGGAAGGAGTTCTTCTGGACCCCTCCTCACTTTGCCCCGGGGTGGGCTGCCTGGGGGGGGTTGGTCTGCCCTTCTGTCCCCGCTGCCTCCCGTGCTGCGGCTGGGCACGGGGCTGGGAGGGAGACACACGGCGTGCACAGTCTCTGAGGAAATCAGAACTGAGAGGAACCAGGATTGTTTCAACAATACATTTTGTGACTAAAGTCATTATGTGCAGAGAGATGTACGGGTAGCTGAAGGACAGAATTAATATAGTAAGTAATCCTCTCCCTTTAGCAATATCTTTCTGCATGAAATAATGATTTAATGTCTAACTTTTCCTAGCGTACACATTTCCTCATAACAAACACTTATATGATATGCAGCTATTTATGTTTCAAGGCAAAAAGCGTGGAGTGTAATGGACTCTACTCTGACTATCTGTCCATGAAGAAATTTCACTGTATCATGGGAAATGAGGAAAAACATTTTATTTGGAGACAATTTCTTTCTATTTAAGCTATTCTTATCTTTCTCCTTTGTTCTGTGTTGGAAGGGGTATCTGCATGACTCTGAGTTGCCTCTCCTGCACATCTGTGCTCTGCAGGACCCTCTGCCCGGCCGGGAGCCCCTTGCCACTCCTGAGCACGTCTCACAGCTGCGAACATCCCCGTCCGGTGGGTTTTCTCCAAAGCGGTGGTGGGTGGGACGTGGTATCAACTCCAGGGAACAGTTAAGGGAGCTTGTGTATTGAGGTGGTGCACCCATTTGGACCATCCAGCTCTCAAGATGGGTAATTAATGCCGTAACCTTAAGTAGCAGCAGGAGCACGGGACACAGCCCCAGGGCCATCCCTGCCCCGGAGGCACTGGCACATCACAGCCCTGGAAAGAGCAGCCGCTCTCCGACCCCAGCAGTGCCGGCCCCGCTCTGTGCTGGCCGCTACCCCCATCCTCCCCGTGCCTGGCTGCGTTCACCCAGAGCCAGCCAGGCCCCGTGGCACTGAGACACGCAGCCAGCCCCGGCGAGCTGGCCCGAGGGGCAGGGTACTGCTTTCCGAGGCTGCGGTGCCCAAGGCAGGCAGCCTTGGTGGCTCTGGAGCCCAGTTAGGAAGCTCTCAGCTCTGCTACTCCCTTTTCCTTCCACGAGACTAATATCCAGAGCAGCGGAGGACAGAGATCTGCCCTGTACAGAGGCTCGCCTCCAGGGTGTTGCTCTTCATACTCCCTAAGGCAGATCCCACAAACATCAACACCGTGCAGAAGAAATGAGCTTTTCCCTGGTACTGACACACCGCTTAAAAGCACTGATCCAGATAACACGAGAGATGTCTGCGTAATGAAGGCAAACGACACATCTGGCAATTTTCCACCCAACTGACAGAGATAAACAGTTATAAATATACCCCATTAATAGTGTAAGCATCCTTCAAAGCTTGTCTTGAGAGTCTGTGGGGCCGGCGTGCAGCGAGCGGGCTGGTGCTCCGGCTGGGTGCCTGAGCGGCAGGTACGACAGAGCTGCCAGGCTTGCAGCCCCTCGTTAGCAGAGGCAAAACGAAACACGGCAGTGGCAGAGGGAGACACTTCCCAGGAGGAGACAAAGGGGTTGTGAAGCCGTAAGCGCCCTGGGCAGTACTGCCAGGGTGGCTTGCATCGCCTCCTCAGGTGCCAGCCAAGCCCTGCTCCCGGCTGGGCTGGCACGGTCACCACCAGCCCAGCCCCTGGCAGGTCCTCTGGTGTCCCTCCCCGAGGATGGACATCCTTCCCCCTCCCCAGGCACCCTGCGCAGGACCCAGCCTTGCCAAGCAGCTGGAATCAGCTGGGGTTCAGCCCTATTTTAACGAGGAAAATCTAATGAATGATTTTTGCCTTTATCTTAGGAAGCTACCCTCAGAATAAGTTGCAGTTAATGAAAGGAGTGAGGAATACACGGGTCACGGGGGGTGACCACACTCCCCTCTTGAAGGATTTTGTCTGAGCGGAATAAGCAGCTGACAGCAAGTCCTCTGACAAATTCAGCTTTTTTCAGGGAATCTTTCCATTCATATGACAATTCCCTGGACATCAGTAAGTAAGATTTTTAAGGTTTTTGCTGTGTCTGTGACCTGCGGCTTTTAGCTTCACTGGCCAGAGCCCAGCCGTGTTTCTTCCCTTACGGGAATCTCCTGCTTGTGGAAGTGATGCTCGTGGCCTTGGCTCCGGCAGAGACAGGCTGTTCCCAGCAGGAACCATACCATGCGCGCGGACCCAATGAGCAGGGGCTCTGCTGTGTGTGGGCACTGACTCTCACTCTGCTCCTGCTGTGCCCCAACCCCAGAGCGCATCCAGGACACCAAGGGCTCAGTCAGGCCAGAGATCCTGCACGGTGGTGAGAGAGAAAGCAACCATTGCCTTCGGTACCCAGGACACACTGCCATCACTTCCTTCCTTGCTGACGAAGGGATGGGAGAGCAGTCCATGACGACGCAGAACATCTTGCTCTGGGAGATGATGGAAGGATTCCCACCTCCTCCGTGGGGTCTGACTACTGCAGCTGCAGGGCTCCTGGGTCCTGCGCGGGTGGGTGCCCTGCTCTCCCCATGTCCTGGAGCAACAGTGGTGTCCCCAGTGTCCTGCATGGCGGGGCAGGTCTGGCACTAGATGGCACCCCGATACGTCCTTCTCTGAGGAGGAGCAGGGCACCCAGCCTCCAGTGCAGAGCAGGGAGGGAAAGGGGGGGATCAGCATCTTCCCTGTGCTCGGCCCCCAAGCCCAGGGCTGACCCATAGCGTGGCCTACCCCAGGGCACCCCATCCCACCCGCCGGCCAAAGGGACCCTGCTCTGGCCAGCCCGGGCGGCACCCCGCCTCAGCAGCAGAGCGGGGCTGCTGCGGAGACCTTTCCAGCCAGAGACCTTTCCAGCCGGACCCTCCACGACAGGCCCTGCAGGAAGGCAGATGCAGAAGCTGAGGAAACACCAGAGGCTGCTCTGCCTCCAGCTCCCCTTCGCTCAGCAGGGGATGAATCACAGGATGGGGATCAGACTTCAGCCCGGCTCTGAGCCGGGGAGCTGGATGATGTGCCTGTGTAGGAAATCTCTCCCCTGGTCCAGCACTGCGGTAGAGGATGGAGAACTGCTCCATTTCCTCTGTGTTCCCAGTTTACCTGGGAAGAAGTGTCTTATCACGGTTAATTCCTGCTAATTTAATCTGATTTCTCAGCACTGTGACTGTCTCCTCCACACTGCCCCATGGCTTCAAAAGCGCTTGCAGGCGTCGGGAGCTGCTGGAGTAACACATCTACAAGGCCTGGCAGATGAAGACGAGCCACTCTCAGCAGATGATCTCCCTGAAGGAGGTCGAGCAGTTTACAGTGTTTTGCCCAAGCACCAATGATTTTGGCTGCCCTTTCCGGGCTGACCTGTTTGTCTAGCAAAGGTCTACTGTTCAGAAATTTGCTTTGTCTTAAAAGCCCATTGCATCTCCTGAGCCAACTGCCGCAATTTCTTAATCCTAAACACTGGCACCACAACAGCCTCCACCTAGCGTGATACCAGTCTGCAAAGACAGTTCATTAGTGACTATGCGAAAAGGCTCTCTTTATCTGGGCTGCAATTTGGCCACTTTCCAGTTCACACAATCTGTCAGAGTTCACAGCAGAGGAGATCCTGCTGAGAGGGGCTTTGCAGTTTCTGGAGAGCCGCAGCTCCTGAGCTGGAGTGCATACACAACAGCAAATACTCGGCTCATCCATTTGGTTGGGGGCCATCTCTACAGGGTAAGGTAGAAAAATAGTTTAACTAACATTTTCTTCTAGCAAGATTTAATAATAAAATCGTAAGTCTGGTGTTTTCCTTCCAGGTATGACAACTTATGTGGCAAAGTAGATTTGTTTGATTTACAATATGAGAATTACTCTCAGAAAAGATAAAAAAAACCACACCCAAACCCAAGCCCATGTTCCCAGAGACATACATTAGAAATACTCTAACACCCTGAGAACCGTGAGTTTTATCCCCATTCTATTAGGGGAAATGTCTTTTCACGCAACTCAGAGAGGGAATGGCATATGCCACAGCTTGTCCATCTGTCTCGCTCTGTTGCAGCAGCAGAGCTCTCAAACCAGAGAGTCAGCTGTTGGGTCTGTCAAAAATTGCAGCATCCGCTTTGTTCTTTTAAGCACAGAAAACAAGAGCTACACAGCAATATGAACTGGAGTCACGACCGTAACCCACACAGGTCGGGCATTCCCGAGGGTGCTAGGTACAAACCAGCGCTCAGCGCCCGAGGAGGAGACAGACTCGGTGTCAGCATGAACCCTGCAGCAGAGGAGACTCTTCCTCCCTTGACGCGGAGAGAACAAGCTGAACTGCAGCTTCTTGGAGGGCGTTATACATAGAGACACAGCCTTCCCATTAAAGCCCGTGCCTTGCAAGAACATGGGCATTTTTAGGACGTTCCTGTGTGCCTACACACCTTGTGTGCTGCATCGCCAGTTTGGGAACCGCAGCTTTCCATCGCCTCTCTGTGCAGAGTTGTACCATTGGCCTGAGTCAGGTGGAATTCCCCTTTTCAGGTGGGAAAGATTTTTTGCATTTTGAATATATAAGCGAAGAGCCAGGCCAAATAATAGACTCCCAGCCTTGTGCTCATGCTGGCCTAGTGAGCCCTGCAGGAGCGTAAGGTTTCTGGAGATTCAAATGTGTGGGCTCGTGCAGAGGGTATCTTAGGAACCGGTGCGCTGCCTGCTGCCGTTCCTCCTCTACCCAACCGTGTCTTTCTTTCCTTAGCTCCTTCAGTTCCTGGCCTGATTGCAGCTGTCAAAGCGTTTCTGCTAAAGCCTTTTTCTCCCAGCTTTTGAAGCAGTCTCTTCCATCCACTCTTCCCAGCTGTGCCCAGGTGATAGCAAATGCTCCTGCCACGGGGCTTTGCTGTTTTGTGTTCTGGAGAGCACCCGCAGCCCCGTCAGTCATTTTGGTAGTGCTCTCGGGTGATATTTGCATTTCCCTTTAGATTCCTTTGGCAAGCACTGGACAGTCTGGGTCCAGACAGACCTGTGTGCACTGGAGGTGTCAGCTCGTGCCCCAGCAGAGAAGGAGCTGCATAGCTGGAAGGTGGCAGAGCGAAGCAGTGTCCCACGGTGCTGCATTTGAGTGTGCTCCCACTACTAAGGAAGACACACAATGTTATCTCCCCTCTCACATTAAGGGCTGCTTTGTCCCCATTAAATCACAGAGCAGCCCAAACAGACCTGGGACTGGGTTTCTTTTTAGATGCGAGTGTACTTTACCCCGGCACATACTTTAAGAGATGCAGGTTGCGGAGTCACTTTCAAGGCTTCCAGGAGAAGGACAGCTCTGTCACCCCTGTGAGCGGGCTGACGGTGCTGTGCATGCACCTGCCGCCCCAACGAGATATGGAGGGAAGGAGGTTGTGCTCATAGCCTGTGGTGCCTGGCCGTGCTGGTTTCTGGGCCTTTTACACTATAGGTTTCGTACAGGTTACAAATAAAATGTTGTTGGCATGTTTCAGCATCACCAGGCACACACCTGCTGCCGGAGCCTTCCCCGTGCCACTGAGGAATCCTGCTTTCTCTGTGGACACAGCTGCTCAGATTTAGCCCACGCAGCACCTACAGCTTCTCCGGTATTCACCTTCTTGTTAAGTGTTTAATAAGTTTCTGCAACTTTTTGTTAAGCGGGGAGGAAATGTTTTCCAGGAGAAGCTAATTCCAGCACATCCTCCTTGTGTAGGTTTGATGTTATGGAACAGTGAATCTGTTGAATTAATTAGCATACAGCACTTCACTTACTCAGCTAATCTGCATATTTCGCTCCGAGGATGAGGGAAACCTCCAGGTGCTGGAAGGATGCTCACGCGGTCGTGGTTCCAGCCCCGAGGCAGGTGGGCACACACACGCGTGACAGAGTGCCGCTGGCTGCCCCACGCCGTGGGTTTGCTGCTGGCCTGGGGGTGCCTGCCTGACCCCATTCTCCAGCCAAATCGTGGCAAGTGGGACCTGCAAGAGGCAGCGCTACCTCCTGCCAGAATTTGTGTTCATTCCTTCCCCACCCCGTGCCCAAGGCAGGCGCTGCCCCGGCAAGCGGACCATGGAGCCCGTGTCCCCACCACCCCGTCCTCCCGTGGGGGAGGACGAGCAGAGCTGCCCCGCGGCTCCCTCCTAGGGTGTGCTCATGGAAAGACACACACACACACACACACACACTTCTGGGATCTGGGCATTTTTTCATCTTGGCACGAAATTCTTCCAGAGATGATTATTTGAAAGATGAGTCACCAAATACAATAGCAAAGGCACATCCTTGACTTACTGGCAGAGAAGAGAGATGTGACCAGCATTAAGTCTCCATGCAATGTCTCCATCACAGTGTCTGGCGTTTATTCTAAACAGCTCTCAGTCTTGAGCAGAATTGGTTTTTCACATCAGAAATCCAGCTACTTTTCCATGAGAAATGTTCCTTAATGAAAGGAAAGACAGACTGTGTGCACGGATGTAAAAATCATTACAGTGTAGCTCTGTGCTCTGTACAGCTGCTGTCTTTTAAAGCCTGTTTGTACGAACACACATGCACGCATGGAGACGCACATTAGCATCTCTGCATTGAGGTTATGCTCTGAAATGGGGCATAAATTCCAGCTACCTTCGGGGAGCAGGAGGGTTACTTCTTATGTTTCTTGAATTTTCTCTCTCACTCCGCCTATTTCTCCTCGTACGCCTTTACAGAAGTGTTTAAACGTGGGCCCCGCGCCTCCCCTGTGGGGACCGTCACCCATGGCCGCGGCTCTGCTGTGCTGAGGGTTTGCAGGACGGGTTGGTCAGAGCAAGGGCAGCCCAAGAAGAGAAACCTCCCCGGCTTGACCGGCTGATGGGAATGGGGAAGAGGACGGCACGGCAGCGGGGCGGAGAGGAGGCAGCAAAGGTGTGCGCTGCCCAGAGCAGAGCTTGGAGCTGGCTGCGAGCGGACATCCGACCATGCCCTGAGTGCCTTGGAGGCCCCCAGAGAGGGGTGACATTGCTGGAGCAGCCAGCCTTGCCTGGGGGAGAACCTTCCTTAAAACCCCCGCATCCCCCTTACACCTGGTCCAGAGCGGGGGCTGACCAACGGGCTGGGAGCCCCCGCCTCTGCCATGCTCCTGCCCGCGAGCTGACCCTGAGGATGCAAAGCAAAGCAGCCCCTGCCTTGCCCCCCTTTAGCCACAGGGCCCAGAGGCCAGTGGCCGGGGCAGAAGCCCCGTTCCTCTTTGCTGGGAGTGGGCTTGGGCACGGACAGGCGCTCCCCAGGAGCGGAGGTCTGGTTTCTGCACTGCCCCTATGCCACAAAGGGGGATGCTGTCTTGTAGCCTATTCCAATTCAACAGTGCGTTCTGACCTTGATGATGTTGATTTAACTAGGATATGAAATGCAAATATAGCCTAAGCTCAACAATTCTGGCACCCAGCAGAGAAATTGAAGGGTGGAACGCTTCCCAGAAGGGTCAGCAAGAGCAGGAAAAATTATATAGAGCAAATAAACAGAATAAAAGGCTTCTCTATTATCCTGGTGCACAAGGCTGCAGCTCCAGGGGACTGCAGGAGATTGTGCTGCTCTGAGGCTTATCCTCAGGGACAAGCTGCTGATCAGGAAACAGAGAAAGGGCTAAGGGCAAGGAGACAAGTTGTTTTTAAATAACTAAAACCCAGGAGGGAGTCACCCTCATTCTGCTCCTTGGCTGATTCTGCATTATCCATCATTCCACCCCACAGCCAGGGCAGTCGCCCCGGTGATTTCCCGGGGATCTGGAGCCAAACCTTAGGAGAAGGTTTAATGTGCTATCAGGCTGGGCAAGGGGAACTGCTTCCTGACCCGTAGCCAAGCAGATATCCTGCAAGGGAGGGCAGCCTCCATCAAACCAGCCTCCCCGTGCTTTGGAGGAGCTGCTGTCACCAGCTTTGTAAGAAGCTGAATGTACACAAGCTACTGCTGCAAGCTTTGGATGCCACAAGACACTCGAAAACTATTAATTTAATAGGCATAAACGCCTATTTTCAAATTCAAGGTGGGATTTGCACACTGTCAGTAATTTTTAGCGAACCCATCCAGAACAGCTCACTCACCGGCTGGGAGGGTCAGAGCCCTGCTTGTTTCAGCTCCACGGGGATGGAGGGACCTCGTGCCGCCGGCTCCAAGACGGGTCAGAGACACCGGACTGCCCAAGTCTGCCTTGCCCGCAGGCTGGCGGGGAGCCCAGGGATGGCGCTTGTGAAGGGCAATGTCAGCCAGGGTGAGGCTGTCTCCCTTCTCCACATGCCGTTAAAGAGCTGATATCCTTGTCTGCACGGGAAGCAACTGGTAGATCAGATTCAGCTCAGACTCAGACAATCTTCTCACCTCAGGGGAATGTGAGGATTTCTCCAAGGGCTGCTGCGTCCGAATCACTACAGGAGGATCTCGTTGCCCGCTCTGCCGCGTGGCACACTCATGTGTGCAAAGCTGGAAGGTGTTTCAAGGAGCTCTGCCAGCCCTGTGAGCAACCCAGAGTGTGCACAGTTAGGATGCTGGGACCGAGCCTGCACAAGGGTGATGTGCTAGGAGCCGCTGGCACGTCTGTCTTTGGTCAGGGCTGGAGGTTACCACAGCCTCAGCGCCCTCGATGTCCCACCCGTGCACACCTTGGAAAGACCCGTGAGCAGCAGGTCAAGGGACGCAAACCTGCAGCATCCTCACTCCCACCCAGCCCATCGCACCCGACTCTGTGACTCCTTGTAGGGCAAGCACAGAAGGAGGCACGTTTGGATTCGAGCAACACTGAGCTGATGCGGGATCACCAGAGCCCGTCATTAGGGGGTGAAGGGGTACCGTGGGTGGCGGGGCAGAGCCGGAGGCCAGGGAGGATGCTGAGCAGAGACAAAGCCGTGGGCCGGTGCTCCCGGACACCATGGGGCAGCCCCACGCTGCACCGGCTGGGAGGACCCCAGCGGTGGCCAGAGGTCCGAGCCAAGAGGATTACCCTCATTTAGGCATCTGCAGTGCCATCATGACTTTATTAAAAATTTAAACCACAAATTACAACATTCACCGGGGAAGAATTGCTTTCCTACCAATTACAGTTAATAGGGTAAAATTAATGTACCAATTAATATGGCTGCTTCTAAAACTCAGTCTAATATGTTAAATACTGTTCCTGCCTCTGTAAATGCAGCAAAATAAAGTGATGATCAGGATGGGAGCTAATAAAGTTTTGCTTCTCTGTACTTAAACTATTTGGCATCACTGACTTAAGGCACAGGAAAAAGGAGATTATTTAACATTTTAAGGTTTGTAAGACCCATAAATCATTTCATACATGCCATATTTGTTGAAAAGGATAGAATACATTCAATTTTACAGTATATTAAACTTCATCTAATTTGAACGTAAGAACAGACCAGCAAAATAAATGACCAATTTCTGAAGCAGAAATTACCATTTGGCTGCTGCCATTATGAAGCTGCTGGTATTTTATCATGTTCTTAACATAATATTGCTTGTCTATTGATGCATAGTTATAGTGCTAGTCCAAATTGGAAGGCGGTGAAAGAGGACAGTGCAGAGTTTTTTTTAATAGGCATCATTTGTCAGATGTTATTTCAGAGGTCTTTGCACTGATGATAATATGCAGATTAAAGCAGAAGTAAATAGGAAAAGAAAAAAAAAGAGAGAGAAAGAAAGGCAGAAAGGGAATGAGAATTTCAGCACATTCTGGCTGCAGCAGACAGGCAGGTGGACCGGGCCCCAGTGGGTACAGATAAGAGTAATTAATCTGGGTTGAAGGGTTTCTTCTGAAACCCCACGGTGTTTGACAAAAGGAGGCATCCTCCTCTGAATCTCAATGCTGCTGTGGACCCGCAGGGATAAAGAGCAAGAGTGCTCGGTCCTCGGGCAGGACCCAGGGACGGAGCACCGGCTCCTGCCCTGCGCCGTCCCTCCTCCCTACCCCACGCCCTCCCCTGGAGCCACCACAAATCTGAGCACAAATAAAAATTATGTTTAGTTTGCAAAACAGGAGGAAGGTATCTCCATCCTCCAGAGTTCATTGTTCTGCTAGACTTGGTATTATAGTGGCAATATATTACGGAGAAGAAAAATCAGCTGGCTGCGTTGCCTGCGGAATGACAATGGAAAGCCACAAAACACGATGGAGGTGCGGCTGGCCGGAGGAGATTTCTGCCGGGGCACTGTGAGGCCGCCGGGGCGGCCAGGAAGGCTGCTCGCAGGGATGGAGTCCCACGAGGCACAGTGTCCTACGTGGGCACGGCATCCCACGGGGCAGAGGGGACAGCTGCGTGCCAGGACAGCGGGCTGGGGGTCAGGACCCAGCAGCCTAAGTCCCTCCCGCTGCTCCTCAGCCTCCTCTTCAGGCAGCAGCTCCTCTGCCAGGGCAGGGCACTGTATTACCCCAGGGTAGGGTATTACCCCGGGACAGGGCACTGCCCCGGAGCAGGGATCAGCCATGCCCGCGTGCCACAGAGGCAACTGGCACATCTCTGGCCCCAGCGCCTGCCCCAGCGATGCCCCATGGGCACAGCTGCAGAGCTGAAAATACCTTCCTACCAAAAAAAACCAAGCAAAACCGGCAAGGTACTTCATTTGTATTAAGGGAAATCATCTTCTCCCCCCAAACCCTCATTTTCCTCTGGTGAAGGGTTTCTGCTGCTGGAAGGCTGCCAGGAGAGGGGGCATGGCAGGGGGGGACATCCACGGGCAGCAGCACCTCTGCCACCGTGCAACCTGTGCCGGTGCTCCACACTGATGCTTAACAAGAACACCTCAGAGCCTGGGTCTGTTTAAACCAAATGAATTGCTCGGATATTAGGGCTGAAATTGTGTTTCATGACTGCAAATCTGTGCAGGGATAGATTGTGCTATAACATAGATTTCAATTACCTTCCAACCTTCAGCGTGATGATGCGACATTACGCTCCACTGTCAGGGTTTGCCAGCATGCTCTTACTTTTATTTCTCCTGTTAAATATGGTCTTTGTTGCGCTTCATTGATCTCTGAGCATATTCTGCTGTTTACAACTTTGATAATCTTTGTGTAATCTTCAGGGGTAATTGAATTCCGACAAACATAGCTGAATTTTAAACACCACGTAGATTTAAGTACATTGAAAAGCCATGATATGAAAGTCAAACCTGGAGACAGGAAGAAGAACTTGCTCTCAGCACCTTTCCTGAAAATCAGGAGCTGAGCCAGACCCTGAGCCTGGGGATGTCACAAGCAAGTTAGGAGACACGGCTCCAGGTGGGCCAAGACCTATCCCAGAATTTAATACCAAGTAGTAAATATCAGGCCATTTAATGATTTTTGAATATGCAAAAGCAAAATGCTTCTGCATTTGTGCAAAGTCCCAGGAATTCCACTGGGTCTCACTCTGTGCTAGGATGGGATACAGTCAGCAGCTATCAATCCTTGTTTAAATACCTAGGGAATTGCCCTTGTACAGATAAATTATTGGGTTTTATGGGCATATTTTGTGAATTAGACAAGGGGGAAAAGATACAGTTGGATTTTGATGTAAGAGTTTTTTTGCAGAGCCCTAGGGGCACATGCATAGTGCTTTCATTATCATTATCGTTATTTATTATTTGCCAGCACCAGAAACGTGCCCAGCACGGTGCAGGCACAGCGTAATGCGGCTCCCGGGCTGGCACCACACTCCCAGCGCCAACAGACCCCGGGCACTGACCAAACCTCCCCCTTGCCGAGATGCAAGCGCTGCATCCCCCTCCACCCCGAGCCCAGGCAGCGCTCTTGTCCCTCCCTCCTCTCTCTGCTGACCCCCGAGTCGCTGCAGTTAGTTATAGCCTCCCTTTTGCTGCCTGCAAAAACAGATGCCTTGCTTGAGGACATCCGATTTTTGATGCATTTCCTACAAACTTTAATTTCCCAAACCATCCTCGCTCAGGATGTAGGGGGACTGTTCAAGTACGCTATAAATTAGTATGCTAGCAGAGCTTCTCCTGGAAGGGGGATAAGCTCAGCCAGACAAGAAGGAGCCTCCAGAAATCTCAGTGATGGAGGGGAAAACTTGCTGGTCTCCCGCTATTTGTGCTGAAGCTCCGTGTCTCCGGTTTATTGCAGCGGCAGCACAGGGCAGCCTCCGCGCAGCAAAGATTTCCTGCCGAAGGGTCTGGGATGCACGGAAGGGTCCCCACGCAATCGAAAGAAAAGGAATTAAAGGGTTGTCTGGCTAGAGAAAAGGGATATTGAATCTAATCCGAGATGGTGTAATTTGGAAATCCAATTGCACTTGTCCATCAGCAAAGGCAGCAATTGGCGAGGGGAGCCCGGAGGCTGCGGGTGATCCGAACCCACAGCACCGG
>VZSZ01006382.1:265693-284661 GCA_013398815.1 Ibidorhyncha struthersii
AGGAGCCCCAGGATGGTGCAGAGCCTCTGTGCCCTGCTGCGGTGTGCAGCCCTTTTCCTAGCAGGGTTTTACGCAGACTGGCACCGACACGGGAACCACGTGCAGGACAAGTGCTCCGCGAGTTAGAGAGGAGAAAGAGCAGTAGGGTGGGGGGAAAGCAGTTCAGCACAAGCCCTCCCTCCCCACCTTCGCTGGCAGCACCGGGAGATGCAGGGAGGGAAATGCAAAATGTACGGCTGCCCTCACAGCCCTGCACGGCACACCTCTGCCAGGTCTGCTGAGGCACCGCACTGATATCCCGTCTCCCAGAGAAGAGCACGGCTTCCCCTGCACCTCCTTCCTTCGAGGTTTTGCAGAAGAGACCAGGCACTGATTACAATTGATTTAAATGTTTCTGTTAGGATTTTTAACTTGGGTTCAGATACCTCCTCATATTTCGCTTGCCCTGAGTCATTACATTGATATTTTACCAGAAGTCAGACAGAGCTTTTCAAGCTCCTTGATGGACTCCAGTGACCCAACCGAGGCTCAGGTCTTCTGCCATATGCTTCCAGCTCAGCCCTTTGCTGAAAGGCTCCTGCAAACCACTTCCAGCCATTTCCTACCCCGTTTCCCCCAAGGCAGGAGGCTCAGAGGGCTGATCAGTATTTCAGATGCCAAATGTAAGTTATTTTACACCCAGGCTTTGGTAGTGGTGGAATAATCAAAGTCTGATTGCAAAGCCCACGATGCAAGGTGGGATGCTGCCCCGTTCTTGGGGAGCAGGTTACAAGGCCCCTCACCGAGGAAGATGCCAGCTTGGCAGCTCTGCCTCTCACCACTGTCCTGCAGGGAATCACAAGGTGGGAAGGACAGGACACACATCAGGCTCACGGAGCAGCCCCTGTCCTGAACCGTGCAGCCAGGCCCTGGTCCCTTCACGGGCAAGAAGATGGGGGCAGAGAAAGAGTGAGCTATACTCTCAGGCTCAAGCTTGTCTCCTGTAGGACTGGGGGACCCCAAAAGAGCCCCAGGACTGGTCCTGTCCTGACGGGGAGCGGGCTCCAGAGGCAGCACGGTTTGGCCATCACCTCCCCACCGCTGGCTCTGCAGGTCCTCCCCGCAGCACGGTGCTGAGCATCCCACCAGCAGAAGAGCTGGAACAGAGCCACTCACAGCCATTATCCCCCCACACGTGCTTTATTTCCTGAATTAAAGAGCAGAATTATAATGAGACTTGACGTTAAATTCCATAAAAAGCCAAGCTAATCAGTGACCAAACCTGTAATTGATTCTTTTACTAGTTCAATACTTAATGCTACATGTTAAGCAACGGGATTTTACAATTTGCTAGCACTTCACTTACAGAGAATTAAGCAATAAAAATCCATTCTGAGCACAAACAGCAGGAAGGAAGCCACGTCTGCTAATAAGTGAACGAGCCAATAAAGTGGCTCAACACTTGCATCGATATCTTGGTTTTCAAAATATCTATCCCTGTACGATACATGAAGCCTCTTTAACACATGCAAGCGCGGTTTGAAACCCTCCAGGAAGTAATGCTGAGGCAGGGAATGCCACAGACGAGGTCTAGGAGGCAACTGCCACATATAGGAGAGCTGGAGAACCTGCAGACCACATCACAGCGAGGGGAGCATCCTGCTCCCCCAACAGCCACGGGTCCCAGGGAAACCCCTGGGGGTGCTCAGCCCAGCAGAGAATCCAGCCTTGCGGAGCTCACCTGGACACAGAGCTGGGGACACAGCCATCCCTCGGCGTGCAGATTGTGGTAGCAGACGGAGCAGGACCCACATCCAGCCACCGGTTCCCTGCGCAGGGAGCAGAGCTCCCACAAGCCACCCCTGCACAGGTGGCAGCACTGAAGGGGACATTGTGGTTTAAGTAACTCTGCTTTTTAGAAAAGGTGGTTCATTTTTAAACTTCCTGCAATATTTGCTTGATTTTATCCAAGGCAAAATTCAGAACAAGGAAACACAGCTTCCACAGCCATATTCCACAGGCAGATATCAGACCTCAGTTAAGAGCAGTTTGTTTTTTTAAATGCAAAATTGCTAGCATTTTTCTTTGCCTACTGTTCTCAAAGATTTTTTCCTCCATTGGTCTTTTTTTTTGTTTTTCAGCACAAGTCAAATCTTTGTCTCAGAGCAGCAAGATGCTGCTGCTAAATGATTAACCTGCAGCAGTGACAGGAGAGCCATCAGCAGCAGGTCTTACGTATCCCCAGGAAAGGAACACAGTCTATTCATTTCCCAACTCACGTGCTGACCCCCAGCAAAAAAAAGCTCTATCGTGCCATGACTTGCTGCTTCCAGGGCATTGGTACCAGCGTAGGGAGAGACAGTACACAGCAGCTTCACCATCCGCTCTTTACAAAATGACAGCATTTTATAGATCTCTAAAAAGGCTTATTTCTCCTCCAGGAGGAATGGTTAACAGGGCTTATCTCTGCTCGATGGGATGCAGTAGCCAACACACAAGAGCCCGTTGCAGAGGTGTTGTCCTCAACCACACCACCACAGCCCTGGTTTGCTCCCTGGGGACACTGACCCATGCAGCTCTGGCAGGCGGTCACGGGAGGGGGTGTTGGGCATGGACACCCCCCCCCCCCCCCCTGCACACAGGACCCGTGCTCCTTCCCCCCCTCCTGTCAGTCCTGCTCCGGGAACACCGGCAGCTGCCATGGGACAAGGTGTCCTCCAGCAGCTCCGGTCCCCCGGTGCCCCAGTCCCCTGGGGCTTGGTGAGCACTGGGTACAGTGGGTGCAGCACGCTCCTCGACAGATTTTACTTTGGAAACGGTCTCTGCCGGGCCCCGTGCGGCGTGGCAAGAGAGACACTTCAGAAATACAATTATTATTGTAAGGGGAACGCCCGCGCTCCCGGTCTCCATGGGGGTTAGGCATCCTGCTGCGATGATTCAGGGAATCTGTCGAGGCACATTTTATGAATTCCACTGAAGCTGTGGAGTTGCTGCATTAGGCGAATACCTCAACGGTTGTCAAGTTGGCCACGTGCTGTCAGAGCTGCTTTACATTGCCCAGACCAGAGGCAGCAGATGCTCATAAATAGCAGTCATTTTCTCCATTGCTTTCAGTGCTAACCCTGCACTGCCTGTGCGTCTCACCCAAAGCCTACAGCAACACGTGCTGCAGACCCAGATCCATTTTCCTGGGCTCTCTTTGGGGGTACTTGTTAAATGGCTGTAGAGATGCTGCAAAGATGCCTCTCGAGCCATGTTAGAAACACGCAGCGCCTGGACGCTGCCCGGCCAGCAGACCCTTTGCGACACAGAGCCGCGCCAGCCTGCGTATCGCACACAAAGCTGCTCTCTGAGCAACAAAACGCCGAGCAAGGAGAGTCTGTTTAGGACCAAATCTGCCCCAAGGCCCAGGGTGCAGTCTTCCCACAACAGCCCTAAGCCAGGTACGCTGTGCTGTAGGGTTGAAGAGCCGGAACACAGCAAGGGAACAGATCTATTGCTCCAGAAAAAGCTTTGGAATTAAAACTTTAAGTAGTAGTAAATCTGAGTTTTTAATAATGCAGATTAACACTGCTGAGAGATGTGGCAGAACAAATCAAATTTCTCTGAGCTGGAGGAGAAAGCAGAGAAATAAAACCCTATCATGAGGCAACAGCAGCGGGGCGGGGAGGGGCTGGGGGGGCTGCTGCTGCGGCGGGAGCCCCGAGGCAGGCGAGTGGGTATGGGGCGATGGCATGGCAGCCAACAGAGTCCCAAGGAGCCGCTGTCACTGCTGTCAGAGAGACCGCAGGCAACACTGCTGGGTCCTGGAGATTATATCTTCAAAATATACCTGGCTAATGAATTTGTGTCTGACAGCTTCAAGCGTTAGACAATTTGTACAGTGTGAGAACGTGCCTGAACACTTGTCACTAAAGACTTGTAAAGGAGTGCTGTGACCACGCACCGGGCATGCCCCGCATCTATTACAGGCACATCCATCACGTTCTGCAGGCACGTTATGTAAATAGCCGGAGTACGCAAGCGATGTGTTGCTGCCACAGCAGCCAGCGTGGTGAAGACAGCCATTCCCAATGTCCCACGTGCACCCCTTCACCCTCCACAGCCCTGATCCGGCTGCGCTCAAGGGCAGGTGACCAGACAGGCAGAAAACGACAACTTTGATTAAGAGGCTTCTGCTGTCTCCTGGGGAAGCAACTGGAAATACAGGTGCCCACGCGGATGGGAGGAAGGCAAGAGCTGTCCAGGCAAAGTCAGGAAATCTCAGAAGCAGACAAAAGGTACAGGACAGCAGGACATACTCTGACAGGGTTAAGAAAGAGGAGATTACAGACTTTTGGTGACAAAATAGATTCCAACAATGGCAGATCCTATTTCTAGGGAAACAGCAATGATGGCAACTCGTACACACCTTTTCCACATATGGTCAGTAAGTCCTTTTGTTCCGCACCCACAACCCTTGTACCCATTTGTCACACACAGGTAATTGCTCTAAATCAGTGGCTTGCCGAGGACCTCACAACGATAGTGACTACAACAATTCTCATGTCTGAAAAATTCACGTCCACAAAACCCGGTGAGAGGCAGAAGGAAAAAGTGTCTGGCCTGTTGCTTGTTTTGATCCAGGCTTGGAGCTGGGGGGAGTTGCAGTGCTCTGGAAAACTATAAGGAGACAAATAAGGAGTGTGATATTTAGAAAGGCTGAAGAGAAGACCTACTCACAGGGGAGTCAGAGACTGCGCTGGGGAGTGACTGCAGCCTCAAGGAAAAGTAACAGGACAGCTCGCGGGGGGACCCATAAAGATTTAGCAGGCGGGGAGAAGTCCAGCTGGCATAGAGCAATGGAAAATTGGCCTTGTCAAACAGTCCCCACCTCCTCCTTCGAGGAGATTACAAGTTGGGCTGATTAAGGCAATTACACTGATGTAACAGGCTTCTGTGAGATGTTTGGCACTGTATCACATGCCATTCTGAGTGAAATATCGTGCGCCACAACAGACCCCGTGCTAAATGCATTAAGCAGCAGCTGAAGCATCTGTCAATAAGGAATCCCCATCAAGGAGTTGCCTCTCGGGGACAAGGATGGGTCAGGCGCTGCTCAGCCTCGTCACCGACACGGACGCACCGGGCAGCCCTGCCACGTGGGATGTGGGCACCAGGAGTCGGGCACGGGGTCAGCATCTGCAGGAGGAGCTGCCTCCTGTACAGCACTGACCTTGCGAAGCGCTGGAGACGCGCTGACAAGCAACGCGGCATAAGAGCCCAGCGTGAGGTGGTGGCCAAACGAGCTGACGTGAAAACAGCAGCGCCAATTAGGAGCTGGGAGGAGGACTTCTTCCTGTGGCTCTGGGGAGACACAGCAGGAGTATCACATCTGTTTCCCCTCCCGTGCTGCTACAAGGTGTGAAAGTTGTCGAAAGGGAACAAGAGCCACAAAACACAGTCGGAAGGCTCAAGAAGATGCCAGCTATTGAAAAGTAAAGCCTGGGCCAGATTAGCAGAGAAGCAAATGGCAGCAGCAGCCCTGGAAGTCAGGTCATGATCTCAGGTTCATTCCAGTGGGCATTTGGAGATTCGGTACTGCTTCAGCACCATCCTTTTCTGCCCGAGCTGAGAGAAAGAGCAGAATTCCTCAAGTGCTGGCCTCGGGAGAGGCAGGCATCCCACATGGGCCAGCCAGGAGGTGGAGAGCTGTGGGGCCCCCAGAGCATTTCTCCAGATGGGATCCTTGGAGCAGCAGCAGGTCCAGCCCTGCTGCTCCCAGAGCGCAGGACATGCGCCCGGGTGTTTGGGGCTGAGCCTCTGCCCCAAATCCATTCAGCATTTCTTCAGTGACGTTTCCCCTACAATGCCAAACACCTTATCACTAAGGTTTCTGCTGCAGCCCAGAGTCTTCAACCATGAAATTATATGACTCTACCTTGACCTCAGATTTTCTACATTTAATATCTCCTCCAGAATATACACCGCAGCTCGGGGGCTTTTCTCTGACTCGGCCAACAAGAAATGCAGTCTCAAAATGTGGATCTCTGCTAATTCACTGGGATGCGTTTCCCCCTTTTCACAGGGGCCCCAGTACCAAGACCAGAAGCCTGCTTGCTACAGTGAGGGCTCCACCGAGGGTCCTCTCCAGCACCTAACACCAGGGCCTGTTTGCATACCTTTGCGTTCGATGAACACGATGGGGCTGACAGCTCCCTGCAGATACCTGGTTCCCCTTGCTGCCATTCACATGCTGGGATTGTCCTCACAGCCCATCCAGGCACTGATGCTCTGTTAAAAATCTATGCCCGCCCCAGAGGAACGCTGTGCTATCTGTGAGAACAGGAGAGGATCTGCAGAAAAGAGACCAGAAGCTCCAGCTTACCTGGGGCTGCCTGGTAGAGTCCTGCTCCTTTTAGCAATCCCCTGGAACTTGTACCACGAGCCACAGGTGTTGTGGTAACATCACACTCACCGCACACTTGGTCCCAGGTGGCTCCAGTAAAGGCTGATCCCAAAGCTCAGCTGTTTTCCCCCTAGTTCACACCAGCATCCCGCTGGCCCCATACACAGCTCTTCCTCCTGTTGTGCCTGCAGAAAGAGGCACTGCAGGCAGACACCCACCCAAACACAGGCTGAGCATCTGCCAGGAGCCCAAGCAGCTGCCCCCATTTGCCCACCTTCTTCCAGAGGACTTAAAAGAGACTCATGCCCTTTAAAACTAACAAAAAATCTCCTACTGGGTGTGTTGCAAAGCATGAGGAGGTGAGGACCTGGAGGCCTGTGCAGGGACCCCTGAGCACCCAGGGACCAGGCTCAGGGGGGCTGTCAGAAAGCTCTAAGGGCACATTTGGCTGGGCTTCGCACCAGGATGCTCTCCACTGGCACCTCGGTGCCGACAACCTGACACCCCTCTCACCGCCTGGAGGGGGGAGAGAAGAGCCAAGAAAGAGCCCCTCCAAGTGCCCCCTGCCCCAGCTGCTCCTCACCCCAGTCCCACTGCAGGTGTCCACAGGCACTTCTGTGCGGGTCGCACACCCACACCAGCAGAGCTCTGGGCACACTGCAGCCTCTCAGGGAGTCAGGGAGCAGCACCGCGCGCTGCTGACTCCTGCCCAGAGTTCCTGGGAAGAAGCAGCTTTTGCCCATTGCCTTTTTCTGACCGGCTGCAGGTGTGCAGGGGGCACGCAAGACACCTCCTGCACTCCGGTGGCCTGCAGAGGTCAGGGGCCAGCTCCTCCCTAGGTGCACATGTCCACCCTGGTCCAGGCACGATGCAGCCACGTGCGGCCCCAGAGCCACAGGACAGCTTCAAAAGCAACGCCCCGGTCTCCTGGGGACAGGGAAAAACCCCTCACTTTTCCTGCCACTCTTAAGATTGCTCTAACAATCGAGAAGCATCTGATCTTCCAGGAGACTGATAGAGAGAGGATGCTGGTGTCATTATCAAGTTAATTAGAAAAACTCAAATGGAGCTTTAAACATTTTTATAATACATTTGGGCCTTTTTGGCAGGATTATTGCATCTTTTGGGTTTCCATTTCCCATTAAAGCATTCTCAGTAGTGCATATATAAAAGCCATGTGATCTTGGCTCCTTGCTGCTTTTTTTTTTTTTTTTTTAAAGACATCTTTTTTCGGGTAAGATTTATTAAATATTGTAATCAGTTAAATTCTGGCAGCTTAAACATTTTCTTTAATAGCCTTGTTAACTGTGGATTAGATTTTAAATCCCTGCCTCTGAACTCTTGAGTAGCAGTATTTATATGCAATGTTAAAAAAATTAAAAGCTTTACGAAGTGGTAATTACTCCTCTGCTGCAGGAGGAAAGAGACTGACTTTCTGTGTTATTTTAAGGCGAGTGTTCCAGCCTCACCCTTCTTGGGCAATACTACAGAAGCAGAGTTTATTATTCCAGAAGTATGCTCAGGTCAGGGTTTGGGAAGCATCCCTTGCAGTGCCTGCACCATTTAAAGCACCATCAGCTTTGGCTCTGTTTTGGAATGAGGCAAACAATCCGCACATCCCTGCGACACCAGGAGCAGCCAGAGGCCCTTGCAGGACACTGGTCCCACTGGGCCCCCCCAGCAAGCAGGACCCCTTCACCCCGTGCTGGCAACAGCCCGGGGGAGCCTGCCCACAGGCAGCCTGGCAAGTGAGTCCCCTGTGCCACTGGCCACTGGAGCAAACAGGGAGCAGCCCATAGGTAACCCAGCAGCAGCTGGGGAGGGCACGCTCCCCCTTTATAAGCTGAGCCCAGCAGCCGCCCTTGCAATCCATCAGTTGGACTCCACGGGGCAGCCCCCGACTCCGTCAGTGCTGCACCTCTGCTCGCCCACTGTCTACCCCCCATCAGCCTTCAAGAAGCCAAGCAGAAACCGGCGAGGCCAGGCTAGACGCTTGGATCACACTCTTCATGACATTTCTAAGACTTTTGCTGCTTCTAAATGATGCGCACCCTGATCGTCATCACAATTTCTTTGCCGTGCTTGCAGGGACCACGCACACAGAGACCTGATTGAATGTTACTTGAACCCCAGGAGAACTTTCAGGTGCCCTTAAGAAGAGCTAAAGCAGAGAGAAAATTCCCTGTCCCGGTTACCCCTTCCTTTCCCCCACGAAGCAGCTCCGTATTGCCGCCTGAGACAGACCATGTGTGTGCGGGAGCGCAGGAGCTCCCTGATCCCAGCCCGGGGCTGCCCCAGCTCCCTCCCCGCCAGCCTCGCACAGCGCAGTCCCGTGTGCCTCCCCTCCTTCATGCCAAAAATCCCCTCTGCCGCCACGGGCAGCTGCCCTGCAAGGCTGGCAGAGTTTTGCTGGACACAAGGCAGGCCGGAACAGTGAAAGCACAAAGCCAGGCACCAGAGATGTGCTCTCCGAGCCTGGTGGTACCCCTGACATCTCGCACCGCTGTGGACAAGTTGCTCCACATCACTGCTTCCCCATACTGAACGCACCGGCGTTGCTTACCCCACTGATGGTGCCAGCTTGGTTAACTGGTGCTGGCGAGGCAGCCAGCCTTGCCGGCAGACGGCAGTCCTGCCCCCCAGGCTTCCCAGGGAAGGCCACAGACCGGCTGTGGCAGAAGGCAGCAGCATCCATTTCCCTGCCACTACACGTCAGTAGCCGTGATGTCAAGGCTTCGCGGTAGGTCCTGTTTGTTAACAAACATGTTAATGAGCTGGAAAGGGCAGGGAGGGTGAGCAGTGATTTACAAAACGTGCCGATGACACCAGCTGAGGCGAGCAGGAGCAGAGCAGCACCTCAGGGGCAACTGCACTGGCCACGGGGAGGGGGTGCACACTGGCACTGCAAATGCAAAGCCATGAACAGGGGAGGGAAGCCCGACTGCCACCCAGACCCCTGCAAAGGTCTGAAGAAACTGCCCTGGCTCCTGGAGGCGGTCAGCGTTCACTGCAGCACGCCCCTTGGGATCCTCCGAGCCCCACCATGACACGAGCACGGGCAGGGTGAGCCCCACGTCGAGGACCACAAGGCTCATCCCAGCAGCGCCGTACCCGAGTCTGCAACGCCTTCCCGGCCAGAAGGCAGGGTTGCTAAAAGCCCCGTCAGATGGTTTGGAAGTCGGGGGGAAGGTCCAGAGGACTCCCAGAGGGTGCCGCGGAGTAAAGTCGCCGGGCTTGTAAGCAGCTCCCTAAACTCTGGGGAAGCAAAATTACCACCACGTGCGTTACAGAGGACGGTTCCCCGATCAGCGCGCAAGTGCAGGGCTTACCTTCACCTGCACGCCGGTGCAAGAGGGCAGAGGAGCCCACTCACTATGGCAGCCTTGCCTGGGTGGTACTGAAACTCCTCCGTTCGTGTTGTTGGAAGTATGAGTTTTGCTGAATATTTCTGAGGAACAGAAGGTACCTTTGGGAACCTTAACTGGGTTTTAATGAAGCTTTTTGCCATTGAATGTAAGTCAATTTTCTTAGAGTGATTACCCTATCTCTAGAGGGTATTGTAGCAATAGATGAGAACTAGAGAGGGACAAGAATAATATCAAGGACTGGAAAAATTCTCAAATAAGGAGAGACAGAAAAACAAGGTAGAAACAGAATGAATAAATAATAAATGGTCTTGAAGAGACAGTCTGTGAGCTCCTCTCATCCCATTCTCATAACAAAGGAAGAGAAAACATGATGTTGAATTAAAAGGTGGAATAAAGGGGAATTACTTTTCTCATGTGAGCTGTAACAAGTGCACGAGTCTCGGCGCCGCACAAGCCCAGGCGTGCTCCCCTGGGACCAGGGTGCTCTGACACGTGCAAAGCGCTTCAACCCCAGGGCTGCAGAGGAACAGCCTGGGAACCTCACGTGGCTTTTGTCCAGGCTGAAAACTGGCTCACTTACAACTCCCTCCCTGCAGGAGAGGCATCTTCACTGAGCTGAAAAGAGACCCAGACTCATTTTTTTTAGGGCTGAGGTCTCAGCAGCCGGACACCAGGGAAGGATGCTGTGCTGCTACCCTGACAAGAAGATAACGTGCTCCCGCTACCAGGTGCCAGTGTCCATCCTCTGGGTCTGCAAGTGGCACCCACAGGGACTGTCTCCAAGCCACAGGTAAAACACAGGCATAAATAGATGTAAAATGTGCTAACACAGAAAGGTCCGTGAGCAGGTTTCTCCCGTCCCACAGTCAGCCCTGTGGAGTTGGCTACCGGGGACGGGACTTCAGGGAAAAAGAAACCCTCTTCAGTTCCGCACTAGAGAATGAAGACTTTCTCCTTTTAAAATTCATAAACCAACACAGACTGTAAGTTAAAAAATAAGGATCCCCTATTTACATATATCACTGCAACAACCACAGTGCTCGTTATGAATTATTTAGCATAATGCACTTTCACATCGGCCCTGCTTGCTTGGTGGCCTCCTCTCAATTAGGTGTTTATGGCAGAGGGGTCAGTAATAACAGGTCACTTAAAATGTAAATAAAAGTGACACGGGGAGATACACCAGAGCATTTATTTATACTGTTATATTACTGTAAAAATGTGTTTATGAAGACTGATTCCTAGCATGTTAACTTGTCATGCAAAAAAAAAAAGGTGTTTAGCAAAACGCACATTAAACATAATTTACCCAGAGCAGAAGCAGTGGATTTGGCAGTTCAGAGCGTGGTGGTATGGAGCCCCGCGGCCGGCTGCCCTCAGCCCCGGGCGCAGCGCTCTGCCCAGGCACAGGGGTCATGGACCTCTTGGAGTGAGTCCAGCGGAGGGCACGAAGATGATCAGAGGGTTGGAGCTCCTCTCCTATGAAGACAAGCTGAGAGAGTTGGGGTTGTTCAGCCTGGAGAAGAGAAGGCTCCGGGGAGACCTTATAGCTCCTTCCAGTACCTAAAGGGGCTACAGGAGAGCTGGGGAGGGACTCTATATGAGGGGTAATGGTTTTAAACTGAAAGAGGGTAGATTTATATTAGATATACGGAAGAAATTCTTCACTGTGAGGGTGGTGAGCCCCTGGCCCAGGTTGCCCAGAGAAGCTGTGGCTGCCCCGTCCCTGGAGGTGTCCAAGGCCAGGCTGGACGGGGCTTGGAGCAACCTGGGCTGGGGGGAGGTGTGCAGCCCATGGCAGGGGGGGTGGAACTAGATGGTCCTTAAGGTCCCTTCCAACCCAAACCATTCTATGATTCTATGTTCTCCTGTCCCTGGCAATGAACCCTCCCAGCCTCCCCTCTCCCTCTCTTGCAGCAGGGATGGGAGTTGCAGCAGAGTTTGGCGGGTGCGCGGGAGGAGGTGCTCGTGCTGCCTGGTGTGTGGCGTGCGGCTCTTGCAGCATCATGTCCGGGCTTGGGACAGCGCGGTCCCCAGCAAGCTCTGAGTATCTGATCCACACAGGCATGAGAAAGCAGCCAGGAGAAGTTCTTCAAATGAAATATTTTGTGGCAAAGAAACAAATGTGATGACACTGAAATTTCTCACAGATTGAGTTTGGTCATGCCAATTTATCTGGCTTTTCAAAGGACAGTACTTTAAGCAGAAGTTTGAGGACTTTTCCATCTGATGCCATTTGATGTTCTTAAAAAGTTCAAATTCAGCAAGAAAACTAGCTTCCTCATTTTGGACCAAATTAAGTACTTTGACCATATAGAAAGGTTAGCCTTTGTTTTGTGTTTTACAGTGCTTTTTCCTTCGCTGGAGTTTTTGAAAAGTTGTTTAATGTCAAGCCAATGTTTCTGGGTTTTTTTGAGCAACAAGCAAACAGAAAAATCAGCTTTTTTGCACCCCTCCCCTGAATGATCTCCCAGCTGGCAGCTTTTCCTCCCTTTTCTGCATGGCAGCCTCCATCCCCAGCCCATCGATCTCCGCTAGTGCAGCTCCCCAGCACTGCGCCCGCTGCGGCACGGCTCCGGCTCCCCTCCCGCTGCCCGACACCAACAGGCAGGGCCGGGCTCCCAGGGGACTGCGGGGACCCCACAGCCGGATCCCACCTAAGTCTGCAGTAGTCCACAAATTCATTTGCCATGAGTGGGTTTAACAAACATTGAAAATCAAATTGCTACCTAGCGGAGCTACTCGTTGGCAGGCAATGACCCCCTGGGACTGTCCGCAGTGCAAAGGGAAGGAGCGGAGAGAGGGACGAGGATCCCCACCACCAGCACACCCCCGTATGGATGTCCCCCTGGTCCCTTTGCCCCTGAGAGGATGCAGCCAGCCCAGACTCACTTTTTGCTTTGCCTTTGCAAAAGAAGATTCTGAATTAAAAATCCCACAGGGAGGGACAGCATCAGAATCTGTTGCCGAGACGTCTCTTTCTCCAGAAAGCCAGTGGTTCCCCGGGCCCCTAAGCAGGGGCTGGCTGCTCCTTTCCCACCGAGGCTGGCAGGACAGGCGTCCAGCCTCTCCCTGGCTCCCGCCAGCCACGGAGCAGGGCTGGGGGTCACCCTGCCACTGCGGGACGGGGCCAGGGGTCCCGCATATCCCGGCAGCCAGTGCCTTTCCTAGGCTCAGGTGTGGTTTTTCGCATGAACTGTTATTAGCCCTGTATGGGAGGTGATAATAACAAGCCATTAATGGGAATCTGTTTGAGTGCCACTGTGTGGCAAGATGGTAAATTAATGGCCGTTTCATTTATTGTCATTTTATCCATAACAAGATGCTGATTTTCCCCCCGGGATAATGAAATTGGTGTGTAAGAACCATAAATCCTCACTGTGGTGCGAGGCTGGAGCAAGGTGTTGGATTAACGGGCTAATGACAGAGATGTGAAAGCTCATGAATCGCGCGGCTGCAAGGAGAGCGGGAGGCTGTGCCGGGGGAGCCCCCACCGCCACCCGCGCCGGAGCATTTCTAAGGCTAACAGCGAGTTATTTCAGATGTCAGACCAGAAAGCTCTACCTATCCCCTCCTGGCATGCCCTCAGCAGCTTGCATTTTCTGCCCACGGAAAATTGTTTTTTAAAGGCAAACCTGTCAGACCAAAACGGCCCAGGAGCTTCACTGACCTTCAGCCCCATCAAGGGTGTCCCAGACAGATGCTGCCTGGCCTGCCTGCAGCGTGAGCAGTTCAGGGGCAGCCAGGAGGGAGAATTGATGACTTCTGCTCCCTTCACCTGGAGCATAAAACAAAAACATATGCCGGAAATTTATAGGGTCTATTGAGCTGAAATGCTTCCTTTGCTGCCGTTCCCAGGACCATCAGGCAAGGACTTTTAATCTGTGGACAAGTATGGCTTCAAAACAATGACTGCCTGGAAATAAAAATTAAAAAGTAAAAGCTTCTCATAATTAAGTTTTTACATGGAAAAAACGAGTTAGAGCTCTTAGGATGATGACGATACTCTCCATGCTGTTGCAGAGGTGCCAGCCCCAGCTGGAGAGGAACACACCTCTCCTCCTACCTGTCCCTGCAGTGAGCCGGCTGCGGTGGTGGAGGAAGACTCCAGCAGGTTGTTGATCTGATCACTCTCCGCCCTGGTCACAGCACTGTGACTTCTCGCAACCTTCGAGTGTTTTAACCACCTGCCTGGTATCTGCTGGAGCGCTCGCTCCTTCCCCGTTTCTCTCTCCTCATCTCGCTCTCCCGCTCACAAAACGATCAGACCAGGCTGCGTCAGCTTCACCCGGCGCAGGGTAGGAAGTGTCGCCAGGGTCAGCTGGGCAGAAAGGCTTCACCTCTCCAGGACTGCCTGGAGGCAGCAAAGGGGTCCCACAGCAGAGGAGAGTGATGTGGAGGAGACCCCCCGGGACACACTGGAGCCCCCCGCAAACCTGCACCTCCCCCAGCTGAGCGTTGAGAAGGGCTTACAGCTTTCTTTTTTTCTCTTTGCATAATTCGACAGAGATATCATTTTAAATATTGCTATTTTTCTCACTCAGATATGAGAAATATTAACTGGCCAAACTTTGCTGTGGCTGTCACCATCCTTTTAGCAGTGTGATTGCCAGTGGGGGATTTATAGTCCTCCCCGCACCTGGGTTATTTGAGTTTTGCTTTGCTGCAGGGCCAGGGCAACAATAAATTTCCTTCTCCTCTGCAACATGCTCTAACCTCTCATTTTCTAATAAAGCGTTAAACCTTGGAGCAACCCGCACTGGCCTCGGTGCTTGAGAGGAGAGGAGCTTCAGCTGAGCTGAGGAGCCGCTTGCCGCGGGCTGGAGGGCACCGTTATGGGCCAGCGCGGCTCTTCCCACAACGGCTCTGATGAATTCTGGCTTCCCTTTCCAAGAAGAGCCCCCTCCCCAGGCAGAGGCCGCGTCCTGCCCATCCCCAGCAGCACTGCACCCCAGCTGGGCTGTCAGGGATGCTGGGGTGGCGGCTGTCAGGGATGCTGGGGTGGCGATTTAGGGAGAAGCAGGCCAGGCTTCACAGCACTGCTGCGGTCAGCCTGCCCCGCTCAGCGAGGGGCTGGGGGGGGGACCAGCTCATCTGGGCAGGGACAGTAAAAACAGCCGGAGTAAAAGCGAGGGTGCTGCTGAGCACGAGGCATAGCGTGATGCTGTTCAGAAACAGGTCACCTGCAAGCTGGAGGAATGCTGGAAGGCATCAAGAAGGAAATGAAGAGAAGCCCGGAGACCTGACCAGGATGGAGTGACAAGTGAGAAGCAGCTCAGGGAGCTCCGCACCCCATGGACGGCCCCACTGCCCGCTCCAGCTCACACTCCTGCAGCGCACAGTGGGCTTCACCCCGGCCGGCCGGCGGCGGAGTGACCACAAGTGCCCACCAGCAGCGCAGCGCTCATCATCGAAATGGGGTCTATGCTGTTTTAAAGGGTCCTAGCTGGCAGTCCGTGACCGCCCGTGCCATCCACAGCCCCTCCCTGCTCCGTGCCATGCCTTAGGAGAGGCTGACGGCACATGAAGGATGGATGGGCGGATGGATGGTGCATCTGCTGCTGGTCTCATTACAGTAACGGAGGCGGCCGTGGCGTCAGGCTTTTACCGGCTGAGCTGTTCGGTGAATTACAGCGAGGTTCTGCATTGTGGTAATATGATTTTTTCAATATATTCTGTTTGGATTGGCAGGTTGGTCTCACTCTTTCTCAACTGACTGATAAAGCACTAGACAGGGGATTAGTCCTCTTGGAAGCTAAAGAAAGAGGTAATTTGGGTTGTTTATAGCCTGCAGGGGTAGAATCAAAATGTACAATACTGAGAGAGTCAAACTTTTACAGCATACGGCACAGCTATAACTCAGAGCAAGTATCAAACATTACAGTCCTGTGAAATGCATTCCCGTGACAAAAGGCTGGAAAGGCAGAAAGAATGAGAGGAATTAATCTGTTCTTGGGACAAATATTGTAATGAAGACAGGAAATGCCAAGAAAATTAACCCCTGCCTGGGCCGGTTTTAGCATCAGGCTGTTTGGCCCAGAAGTCTCACCTCTGCACTTCGAACGGTGTCGGAAACAACCCAGAGACAGGAGACACTGCTGCTGGTTACACGTAGGGGCAGCCCCAATCTGACCTTGGCTTTTCTGCATTAAAAGAATAACAGCTTTCTCTCAACTGGGTTTTGCTGGATTTTCATAGCTATTAAATCTAATTGCTGAGATAGAGTTATAAAATTATAATTTTAACCATGCAATTTAGATGGAGTAACCGGTCGTCTATTTCTGTGATTATCCCTGATTATTAAATGAACAGCTGCCTCCAAATATGTTTGCAACAAACTAATTCAATGAGTGCATGTGCCTGAATATTCATGCCCCTGATTCGCAGCACAGACTTTTAAGACTTTTTTCACTGTGGCTTTAAAAGTTAATTTATCCCGGCAATTTAAACAAATACACTTCCATCAGCTTCGGTTAGTGCTCCAGACTTTAACACTAAGTTTGGCAGCAAGCGAAGGTGTCCCAGCCCCTGCTTCGACGCCCGCTCGCAGCAGAGCACATTCAGTGGAGACAGACGTCAGTGTTTGTGTCGATTCCAGACTTCTCCCCTGTCTTGTTTGTGGGTTTGACAACCCTTCTCCGCACAGCACTAACAAAATGTGACACTCCACAGTCTGTTTGTTTTAGCTTTTCCACTAAATTTTGCAACTACGCCAAGTAGCTGGGAAATAACCTGCCCTCCCCAAGAGCTGAAATATGGATAAGGCTGGCCGGCGCGACAGCCAGCGAGCAGCTCCCCCGGCCTCCCTGACCGGCGCTGAGCCGAGGAATGGCTCGCAGACAGCTCTGCAGTCATCCTTTCATCAGGAATTTCATTTTCCTCCTTTCGAAGGAGGTCCCCACCCCCGGCCCCAACTCGCTGCCAGACAGGGTAATGGGCAGAGGGGCTGGGAGCATCCTCGCGGCAGTTGGCGGTTTCCAGCCTGCAGCGTGCAGGGGACAGCTATGGAGCAGACCCACGGCACCGAGTTACCACCACACCGGGAGCCAAGAAAATGCAGTGGGACAGTGTGAGCGTCCTTCACACGGCATCTGCTCACTCCCAGATGCCACTCGTCCCCAGGGCAGTGGTAGACAGCACGGACTGGGGCAAAGCTGTGCCAGGGTCTGTCTCTCTGCAGGGAATAAACGCTGCTCTCCCCAGCACTGTCTGCAAGAACATTAGACGTATTTTTTGTACTTAAATTTCTGCGTACTCTTCAGAGTAAGCTGCACTTTTCGAACATTTTAATAATATTCATGGCATGATACAGATTGTTTTTAAAAAAAAAAGTATTAGCCTGTAACACAAGCAAGTGCCCAAGAATAGTTATTTCACTCGATGCTCCTCGTATCATGATGCATCAGAGTTTACCCTGGGGTCTCCCAGCCTCCGTGGCAGTGTGCAGCCTCTGGAGCCTGCTAGAAACCTCCCGCGCTTGGGAATGTGCTGGGATTTACATACTCACTGGAGAGAAACAGCTGCTGCTCAGATAGAGGCATAGCTCCCAGGATGCCTTTCCGAGGTGCCTATTAGGCAAATGCTTGCAGCCGTGATGCCGGGGTTCTCCAGGCAATCCGTCCCGCCGCCCCCGCGGAAACACAGGCAGCCGCTCAGCTGGAACAGGCGAGCACCAGCCCAGAAAGTCAAGTCTAGTTTGGGGCAGTGACTTGTGGAACCTCTGACTGCACTGTCTTCCTCACATCCTCATAGACACGTCCCTTGACAAGCAATCACCATTAAAAAAAAAAAAAAAAAAGTCTTTTAAAAGCTTTTATTAAAGATCTAAGAAAAAAAGAAGAGAAAAATCTGTTAAAGTATTTGAAATGTAAAGTAGGGCTTTCATTTTAACAGCATCCCTGATTCCTTTTGTCTCTCTCTGTACAGAGGTTTCACAAGAATATACACAGTTTGACAGACTTTCAGATGATATTAAAGAAGGCGACATCTGATTGTGGGGGAAAAGTAACAGTTTAATTGAGATGGGCTAGAGCTACTGGACTCTGACCCGCTGCTTTGCAGAACCACCCAGACAAATGCCGGTGGAAGGCAAAGATGAAGAGAGTACCGGTACTGTGCTGCAGCTGCAACCTCTGCATCCCTCCGTCAGCGCGTCCAGGGCCCCGCAGGCACAGGGCGTCTGGGTCTGACTGGAGGGGTCCCCCACCTCTGCAGTGTCCCATGGCTGACACAGCATCGTCTCCCCAGTTTTTCCAAGGGAAGGAGTTGCTTCCAGCTCCCCCCCTGCAGTCTGCAGCCAGATGAGCCCTTGTCCCCTTTGCGGCCGCTGCTCTACAGGAACCCTGACCCAAGACAGGGAGGTGGGGACATGTCCCAGGAGAGGGTGCAGAGGGAGGTAGTGGGTGCCACCAGCACTTCTCCCAGGTCTGAGTCAAAGGTCAGCGTTCAGGATGACTGCCGACCCCTTAGAAACACAGTGCCAGCATCTGCTCGTGCTCGATCGGGAACACCAACACGCGAGGCTGCACAGGGGCCATGCTGCTCTGCAGAAAACGCGTGCAAGGGGAGCGAGGGAGCCGCGAGCAGCTGGAAGGGACCTGCCGGCCAGCCCTGCGTGCGCCACGCTCTCGGAAATTGCCTGTTGCCACATCCAGAGCTGAGCACCAGAGCACTCTTTGCCCCAAAACCTTCAGTTCCCCACGGGGGATCTTGAACAGCAGATTCAAGAGCACAGAAAATACACAGCAACGGCATGGTCAGACTAGCCCCAGGTTTGCCATTGACGGAGCAGGGAGGATGGTGCCGCCAGGGCAGCAACCGGCACCAAGCCTCCTGCGAGCTGTGCCGGGGACACTCGTGCTGGAGCTCGTGCAGCCTCTCCCGGCAGAGCCCAGGGGCCAGGGCTTGTGCTGGAGCCAGGAGTCAGCAGAGGAACCCAGAACAGCTAGTGACTGACTGAAACACCAGCCGTGCCACAGCCCCAGCCAGCAAAGAGCTGGCAGATCATGGCGATGCCACAAGACGGTCCTGTCTGCCACGCTCTCCAACAGCTGCAACTCGGCCACACGCTGGGTGCTGAGGCTACATCGCTCGAGAGGTGGTTTGTGATGGGCTGGGGACAGGGACGGGTTCCTGCTTCCAGAGATCGCCCCGTCACTGGGCTCTGCTTTTCCCGGGCATCACCTAAGGGAATTTCCAAAGATCCATGTGGAAACTCATCCCTGTGTGCCAGT